>PVKA01027297.1:0-30700 GCA_004027165.1 Ctenomys sociabilis
TTTATCCTAACCCCTCCCAACCACACACACACACACACAGACCCGGGTATCCACACCTTGCACACACACACACACACACGGGTATCCATACCTTGTGCACACACACACACAACACACACACACACACAGACCCGGGTATCCACACCTTGCTATAGACCCAAGCAGCCCTCATCAAGGGTCAAAGGCACACCTACATAATGTGTAGACAGGAAAGTAGGTCAGTGAGAAACAGGCATATCAGGAGGTTTGATGCTGCTAAGAGCACAAGCCGGTAGGTGACCCAGAGACACAGGTATGTGAATCGTCTAAAATATCAAAAACATACTTTGAATTAATAAGTCATATTTAAAATTTTATACTAAGCATACACAGATGTGTGTGTGTGTGTGTGTGTGTGTGTGTGTGTGTGGTACCTGGCATCGAACTCAGGACCTTATGCTTGCAAGGCAGGTACTTATACCACTGAGCTAGCTCCCCGGTCCCTAAAATTTTAAACTTCAGGAATTGAAAAATACAATGAATGAAATAAAAATACATAAGAATATCAGAAAATAGATGACACAGAAGAAAGAACCTGATCTGAAATACAAGTTGTTTGACAATTAGTGAGAAAAAAAGAAAAATTTAAGAAGTTCTCCAAGTCTTGGTAAAAAAGTAAATATCCAAATATAATAAAGTCTGAAATCTTTCATGAGATTCAATCCAAACAAGACCACATGAAGATGTTATAATCAAACTGTCCAAAATTATAGGAGGATTCCAAAAATAAGAAAAAAAAATCAAATAACATACAAAGGATTCCAAGAAGGCTGGCAGCAGGTCTGTTAACAAATCCACCCTTCCAGGAGAGGCCAGAGAGGAATGGAACAGCCAGCGTGGTCACAGGCAGACGCTGCTCTGCAGGTGCCAGGCTCGGCAAGCAGCCCTCCGGGGAAGAGAAGGCTCTCCTGGGCAGAGGTGCCGGCACCTGAGCTTGTGCCGGCATGGGCTGCCCACCTCCAGGGAACACATGGGCCTTCCTCAGACGACAGAGCGTCTGCTCATGCAGGAGCAACACTCCCCGGAAAAGTGCACGTGCAAACTGAGGAAACTAGCAGGGTAATGATGGTGCATATTCTGAAGGTTTAAGAACAAACACTGAAAATTGTAAAAGAATACATTAATATATAACATAAAAAACGGAAATTGTGACATGAAAGGTGAGGATTGGCTAGAAGTGTAGATTTGTATCATACAAAACAAATTGTGCTTGCCCTTACCTAGAGTCTAGTGTCTACTGAAGACGACAGTTTCAGAACAAAAGAGGTAGATATTTGTTAAACAAAGGTGATAGAGTGGCAAAATAATCACTTTTGAGAAATGTCTCCAAAGATTATTTTCCGAAAATGTATTATTCCTTGATTAAACTGCCCTGCAGGGCTCCGAGCCATGCATCGTTAACATCAATGTATTTGTTATCTCTCAACTACGGGAGCAACAGAGAAAAACCTGATGGGATTTTGGGGAAATCTTTGAATCTTGGTTTTATTTTACATATTTACTAACATGCACACTAGGGATACTAGCATCACATATCTGATGTAATTCATCTATCTTCAAAGCAGTTATTTAATAAAAGATGCTTTAAAAATACTGTTTCTATTTTTTTATTACTGGCAGAAACAGCAGGCTCACCTTGCAGACAGTGCAGCGGCCTGAGACATCCACCCTAAGACAGGATCCAGGACAGCAGTGCTTCGTGTTATCATAGCACATACAGGTTATGGTTAAAATGCACTGGAGCAACTAAGTGTGGAACAGTGTTACGCTTAAAATTAAGGTAGAGGCCTTCGATTAAAAGCCCTTAGGCCAGGGAGATAGCTCAGTGGAAAGTGCTTCCTTGGCAAGTGCAAGGGTCTGAGTTCAATCCCTGGCACCGTAAATAAATAAATAAATAAATCAAAGCCCTCACTGCTAAAAGTGCAAAGGATCTTGGAGGCTTTGCTGAGCCCCAACCCTTCTGCTGTGGACAGTCTGCCTCTGGAGGTGGGGGATGTTGAAGGGCTGTGGCTTAGGGCCAGGGCACATGCTCAGCATGGCTGTGGGCCTGCCGGGTCCAATTCCCAGTGTTAAAAAGAAAAATACACCTACACATGTGCACCCCACACCCCAAGAACGCTGGTTGCTGAAATGTAGGTGGCTGCACTCAATTCCCCCTTAGCAGGAGGCCATGCCATGGCATTCGGTGGACACAGCATAACTTCCTTGAACACTTGATGTGAGCCGCTGGGCCCGGCTCTGCTATACCAGCTGAGTTTCTGTAATTACCCTAAGCCCTCTGTGGTCATTCTAGCATGCCCACAGCATCTTCACCAAGAGTGGATTCTGCTCATCCACAAGAAGAAACTTCTCCCTTAAAACTTCCCTGCACCTTGCAGCAGTCAGTACTGCCCTCAGCCTCTACTTTGACTCCAGCTCTCTTGCCTTTGCCTCCAAGTTCACTGGAGTCTTGAGCCCTCCAAAGTCATCCATGAAGGTTGAAATTGACCGTTTCCAAACTCCTGCTAATGTTGACATTCTTGATATAGGGGAAGTAATATATCTCCCAGCTTGATAGATATCAGCTATGCCAAATTCCTGTTCCCCAAAACTGAAGAATTCTAAGAAATAGTGGAGGTTAAGAGCAGGAAAACTTTATGAGGAGAGGTAGCTCTTGAGGGCCAGGAGGGGCCTAAGGTGAGTGCCTTATAAAGCCACTTCTCAAAGGAAGTTTTATACAGCACAATCATGAGGTGGGAACCACATGAGCCAAAGCTATGGTCAACCAAGTATAGCTGCACAGCTAATATTGATCTAATGGGGGAGCAGGCCACACAGCAAGTTTTGGAAAAAACAAAGACCTTCTTTAGGAAAAGACACCCGGGGTCTTGGTCACCAACCGAGTTGACTGATGTCTATCTAGACTTTATTGGACCAGATGACACCAATTATCTTTCCCTGGGATGCGTGGAGGCCTGGCCATTCCACCTTTTCATCATGAAGCTTGGCCTCCCACTGATGCACCCCTGGCTAGGCTGTGACCTACTCTCACCCTCTGCACTGCTGCCCCCGGGCCAGCCCTGGCTGGCTCCTAGGCCGGTCCCACCTATCGTAGCTGCTGGGAATAGCCCAGTCTCTCATGAATCACAAAGGTCCCCAGAGGCCTCTAGAGCAGTGCACCTTTCCAAAGGGCTTCAATTTCTTTTGCTCAGGTAGGGATGAATCATTGGCTGTCCCAGCTGTGGCTTCTCACGTGCATCTCAGTTAATAAGACTTGAGTGCTAAGATTCCTCCTCAGCCCAGGGGCCACAGAATGGATGCTCCCACATTCACAAGTGGAGCAGCAGCCTTCTCCTTGCACAGCCCCTTGGCTTCCTGGGGAACAGGTGCGCGGTCAGTGAGCAGCGGTGCTTTGAAGGGCACCTTTGTTCTGAGTGGCAGGTCTCAACAGCGTTTTAAATCTTCAGCCAACCGTATTGTAAACAGATGTGCTCTCTCTGGCAGGCTTTGTTGTTCCATTTAGAGAGCACAGGCAGGGTCAATCAGGAGCTCTCAAAGGTCCCAGCGTTTTCAGAAAGGTAAATGAGATTGGCTCCACCTTAAATCACCAGGTATGTTAGTGACACCCACCCCACAAGAGTCAGCTGTCCTTTGAAGCAGGTACTGACTTCTCTCTCTCCCTGGAATCCTAGATTGCATCTTCTTCAGATAGGAGGCTGTTTGTCTTTGCTTACTATCTGCACTAGATCTTGATTACATCCAGCTTTGGTTTCTCTTTCAGCATTTACTGCTTTACCTTGCCCTCCGGTCTCATGGTAATGGTGATGGCTTCCTTCAGCCCCATGAATCAACCTCTGCGAGCTTCAGATTCTTCTTCTGCAATGTCCTTATCTTTCTTAGCCTGCACAGAATTGGACAGTTGGGCCTGGCTCTGGATTAGGCTATGGTTAAGGGAATTGTGTTGCTGGTTTGATCTTTTATCCAGGTCACTCAGGCTCTCCCTGTCCTCCCAAAGGCTCCGCTGCCTCCTTGTCCTTTGTGTGCTCTCTGCAGCAGCTCTCTCTGCTTCCCATGAGGGTGCCTCCTCTAGTTTGTAGCTTGGCTCAGCGTTTGACTCAGGAGTCACAGCTCTGGGCTTCTTTCAGCTCTGTCCCTGTGCTCCTGGTTAAGCGCACTTACCTGTAGCTTCTGAGTTAGAGTGAGAGTTGCATGACTGCTCGCTTTGGTGAGCATTTGGAGGGCCCTGTCAGGTTAAAAGGCCTCGAGCAGCACAGCTGTGTTTTAGGGAACAGGCATTCCCAAGTAAGACAGACCGAGGGGTACTCAGAACACGCACTACATGCATCCACTACGCTGGCATTCTTACACAGGTGCATCTGATGGTGCCTTAGACAGTGACACTAGAGGTCACCTCTAAGAAATCATAATGTTGAAGGTCATAATGTTGAAAACATTTAAAATACTGGAAGAATTACTAATATGTGGCAGAGGTGTAATGTGGACCCATATTGTTGGAAAACCAACACTGGCCATGCCGCCGGATTCCAAGTCACCATAAACCTCGCCTTTGTGAAGCTGTCTATAGTGCGGGTAAGGAAGGACAGTAAAACAAGAGATGCCGCTGACATCTAGAGACGTGCAACCTCTAAAGAAAGCCGGCAGGAGAGGATCAAGACGTGCAACAGGTTTTACTTAAAAACCCATAAGAAGTGAAAAATAAGTCCAAATATTCAAGAAGCAGGGGCATTCGCTTCCACAGTAGTGTCAAAGGGTGACTTTAGAGTAGCAGCACTAGTGTAGTTTGAGAACTGCATAAAAACACTGCTTTTAAGGCTCCTCTAACACAAATTCAGAACCTAGCGAGAGTGAGATGTTTCAGTGAGGGCCCTATGGACTCCGCTGGGACAAGCTTAGGTGCTGTTTATGTGCACCAACCTCTGAGTCACGCTGTTGCAGAGATATGCACGTCAGTGTCAGCTCCCTGTGCTGTCACAGAACGGCGGTTGGTACCAGGTGCCTTACTAAGAGAAATTTATTTTTTAGTTCCGGAGTCTGGAAAGTTTAGGGGAGAGATTGAAAGTGATGCTGGTGACCTTGAAGAGGCCATGGGCTCGCTGAGTGGGCGTGACCCAGTCACTGAAAGCAGACTGGAGCGGGTCAGGAATGGAACTCACTGTGCAGGTGGAAAACTTCACACTGGGAAGAAAATTAAGGGACTCACTCTTGAGAGACTCCATAGATGTCCTTACTCTTAGATTCTCTTCCCCAACAAATGTTGCTGACCAGTTGGGGAGAAGCAGGGGTGTCTTCCAGGCCCATTTCCTACCTCTTTGAATGGATTCCTACTAGATCGGGCTTGGTTCTGAAGGCCAAGTTCTGAAGTGGTCTGAAATTTGAATCCTCTGCAATGTTACAGAGGAAAAGAGCACTTGCCCTAAAGGCTGTGACGTGGGGAAGAAGCAACGAGTGCAGAAATGCAGACACAGCTCCTCCAGGAAAATTCCATTTGTGGTTCTCTGCTGTAAAACCTATAGTCAGATTACTCTGAATACAATGCACATTAAAATACTTTTGCTGCTCAGTTGCTTTGACTGGGACTTTTTTCTTGTGTAATGTGGACATATTATATTTTCATTAACTCCCTCTTTATTGTGGAGTTTGGTAACTTGTCTTAAAAATAACCCCACAGTGACACGTTTAGCACCCTAGCATCAAACTAAGTTTAATAATAACTTCTCTAAGGTCTTAGGAAAAGACTGTTTTTGAGAATTTGTAATGATTTAGATACAAGAATCCAAGTCAGAGTGCAGAGCAGAGGCTCCATAGAGGAGGTCAGAAAAATGCACGGCAAATCTCAAGGGCCCTGGAAGCACTCACTTCAGCTCCTGACAGCTGCAGGACTGCTTTGAGAGCGAGCTGCCCCTTAGCGCCCCATGCTTCTAGCCATGCTTCTCATTCACCTGCTGCAAAGGGTCGGCGCATCACTCTGGGCTCGTTGCTGTTGCGCTCTCCTGGGAGAGCTGTTCTCTTGCCTGCTTTGTGTTCTGAGTGTAAAGTGGGTCACCAAGTCTGCACCCTCCTCTGTACTCAGATGCATTCGCAGCTGTGTTACAGGGTGAACCCAGTCTGTGTTTTGTTGCATTTGCTTTTCTGGAGTGACCGAGGAATTTTTCTTTTCCAATGTTTTCCTTCTGTCTTTGAGCAGAATATATCTGTGATGCCTTAGAAATTCTAATGACAGCTTAAATAAGCTCTAAAACCCATTACTAACATCTAGCTTTCCATATCAGAATAATGCAAATATAACTGCGGTTCACTTAAACTGGAAAGGATATAGCAAAAGCATAACAGTACAGATGCTCAGTGTATGCAGAAACCTTGGGGTTTATTTGATTGATTCTACTCTTGTAGGTGATTATATGAATTAGATAGTGTGAATGATTTATAGGAGATACACATACCACGTGCTCCTGGAATAACGTCGATGACTACCCTTAAAGAAGGAGTGGTTTAATCTGGACGAGGTTTCAGTCCAGGGTTGCCTGCCAAAGGCGAGATGGCAGAAGGGCATTGAGGATCAAAGCTGTCCATTCATGATGGCCTGGAAGTGGAGCAGAAGGGCACTATAGTGGCACCTTGGATAGCCCCCAAGGCTGAACTCTAGACCCTGGGAGACTGAATGGGCTTCCCAGACCTCTTCTGTGAGCACAGAGAGAAAGGCAGCACGGCCCTGTGCTGGCTCTCTGCAAGCAACCCAGCTGGAGCCTGTCGCTTACTTGGGTGTGCACTCTGGATGGTGACAGGCAGATGACCCTGCTTCACACTGACTGCTGGTGCCTGTGTCTGAGCGACTAAAGCTGGGTGTGCCAAACTCAGGGCTCTCTGCTGAAGGGACACACAGTCCTCTGGAGCCCCACTTTCAGCTTATTCTGTCTCTGTTTCACCTTTGCTACCCCTTGTCAAGCACATGCCCATAGGTCACCCCTCCAACACCCACACACACCCAGAAGTGGGCTCTGCCAGTCCCTGGCTGGATCCCAGGGCCAATGTGGCCAAAACTCCACCTGAAATGCCTGAAAGAGGGTGCTCTTAGCTTGCTACACAAACACATTTCCCGAAAGCATCCCTAATCTCCAAAGAAGGCAACAGTGAGTTCATAATTCTGCCTCACATAATCCACCCATCGGGCACAACCATAAGGTGGGGAGATGGCGCACACTGAGAGGAGGCACCGGGTGGCCTCGCTTCGGTTCTTCAAACGTTAAGGACTGGGAATGGAAAGAGCCTTTAAAATTAGAGGAGTATCCAGCTGGGAAACAGGTAAAGTAGGCAGTGTGTGGCCCTGGAGTTGAGGAGAAAAAGTTTCAAGAAAAAGCAGCAAATGCTGTCACATGTTGCTCTGAGGTCAAGGTGAGGGACAGCGGAGCGGGCCTTGGGCATGGCTTGGTCTCCAGCACTCGCGAACAGTTTCCCAGGACTGATGCAGATGATGACACACTGGACATTTTCCCAACAAGAATTAAGCCTAAATTAACATAATTTGGTTTCAAAGTTTATCTGTCACATGGATCTACAGTAGTCATTTGTATAAAATAGTAGCTTGCCTGGGTGGTGAAATGCCTGTTCCACCACACTCAGTACCGGCTCCTCCTGCTTGCCCAGATGGCCTGTCCTTACACTCTCAGAGGTACAGAAAACCAGTTTTCAACATGTAGGTAACCAGAGAAGTGTATCCAGATGCCTCCCTGTTGAAGGATTCATTGCTAAACGAGCAAGGACCGGCTGGGGGTGCCAATTCACATGGCGAACGCACAGCACATTTAACTGGAGAGCTTATGACAAAGTGCAAATGGGACCACGGGGAAGAGCGGCCTGGGCGAGGTGGAACAAAGGCCTGCCACCAAGACCAGAGAAAGGCAGTGGTGTGGCCGTGACCCTTGGAAAGGCACAGCAAAAGCCACAGCACGACTAGAAAAAGGCTGTGTGAAGAAAGTAAAAAGAAAAGGACTACAGACTATTTTAAATTGTAATGCAAGGCTCACTGCAGAAACCAGAGTATAAACCTTCTGAAATTCCAAAAATAAAAGTTAAAACACCCAATAAAGAAACAGAAAATATAAAGCATAATTATCACATAGTTATAACAGTGTGTTCAATACATACAAATGGAACCTTCCTGATGAAGTATTTTCAAGTCTAAATATCAACACAAATAATATTTTGTTTGAGAATGCAAATTCTCAGATAATGCACTAATACATGCGTGGGTACACGCATTGATGGACACAGGGTTAACAGCGGGGGAGAGGGTGCAAGATGGGAGTACCTCAGCAGGGGGCGGGCCAGCTGTCCTCGAGGAGCGGGGTGTCCCCCGGTCCTCGGAGCATCTTCCCGCAGTCGGGGACATGCGTGATGCCTGAAATGAGACCTCTCTTAGGACAAAAAGTGCTTCTCCAGCTTCCCTGGAGGAGTCAGTGCTGGGCCCCATGTGTCTCGCCTGCAGCCTTGTGCCTGCAGCATCTGTCTGGAAAGCCAGCCAAATGCAGTCATAAGGAAGTGTCAGTTCTTTTCAGTTACACTGTACAACTTCATAAAGGAACATGTCTGTGCTGTCAAAATAGTCATGGAGGGAAAAGGTTGAAGTTTTCAAATAAAAGGATATTGAAAGATACGTAGACTATATATGATCTATGAGAGGGAGATAACACTTATGAAGGATGAGAAGCTCTTTTGAAGAACTGGAATGTGTATGGTGGATGATGGCACTGAATACTGAATTAACATTAAATTTGAATTCCACTACTATGGTACGTATTACAGCCTGGCGCACAGGAACCTCACAGAACTAGGGTGGCTCAGCCACGGGCTTCTTCTCTCAAGCCATTCAGAAAGTGTAAATGAGGCATGTGTTTGTGTGTATAGAGACAGAAGAACAATAATGAGGTGGTAAGAAAGTGGGAAAATCCAGGAGAGGTGACTACAGCAGCTCCCTGCATTACTCTGTCCAATCTTATTTAGGCTTGAAATTACTTCAAAATAAAAGAAGGAGGATATGATAAAATTAGCTATTATGACAGAACCCGATCTTGAGGAAGTAGAGATCGCTGAGCGTCACATGCCAGGACTGATGTTTTATTCAGTGAACAGCTCTGCATTTCTTCTTTCTTATTTCTTCAGTTGGGCTCAGTAGGAGGTAATATTTCTCTCTCTGTCACCTGTGACCAAGTGCTTTTAGCCAATATGAACTCACTGATCCTGATATTCTCATGGGCGCTTGACCATTGCAAAAGTCACACTCCCCCTTCAGTCCCAGCCAGAGGCTTACGGGTGCACTGAGATTTAGGAAATTGGATCAAATCTGGATAAAGCTTCATTAGCTAGAGATACAATTAGTTATGGACGTAATCAAGACTGCAGCATCTCAGTGCCCCGCAACAATATGCAGGATGGAACAGATGTTCTCACTGAACAGAAAGTGCAAGAGGTGGCTCTTCACCCGGGAAGCAGAAAGTGTGGGCGCCTGACAGCTCAAGCAGACTTGCACACGGAGGTCATGTGCAGCAAGAAAAATGCTCACAGCAGAGGCAGAAAATTTTCAGCAGGTTAGACTTTGGTGTGCTCATACCGCCGCCTTGCACTGTATGGTGACGATATAGAGCTTCGTCATACGGGAGCTCATGACGAAGTATGTACGCTTTGTGCCATTTAGGTTGTGATCCACCAACTCACATTACATGCAGCGCATGCAGCTATTGTCCGGGAAGCCTGGCCACCAAAGTTCACGTGCCTCCCTCGAGCACCTATGAAGTCATGGAAGCAAGCAGCAGCTGGAACGAGTTCAGAAACCAGAAGAGGCAGCTTGCAGTTATGTCTCTGTAAACGAGAATGAGAAAATGAAAAAGCGTAATTGGCAGTGCTTTTCAACATCTCAAGCTGGAAGCCAGAGGATCTCGATGAACTCTGTTAGCGAGCACACTTAACTATGCTACATCCTGGTTTGAATGTGACTCTAATTCAGACAGAGGCGGGAGGGCCGTGAGAACTCTCCACAGTCCTGTGATATCTAATACTATTCTAGTCATTACCTGCAGTATGTGGAACTGAAGAATCCAAGCAGAATTTCAAGGAACTTACTCAGAAGGAGACGCGAGCCAGGCATCCCTGTGCCTGGCACAGGAAGCCAGCTTTTCCGACTGGAGAGTTTAGTTGACCCAGTCCTCTTTGCTTGGTCTCTTGGAAGGTACCTTTAGGATGACAGATACTTGGACCACTCAACTGATTGCTCTGTTGGATAAAGGATTATGGGTTTCCTCTGGGTTTTGGAGCTTAAGGAGCTATTTTCTCCCTGACCCTTAAAATATGGACCCCTGCCTTTCTCCAATAACATTCCTATATATTTATCTTGTGAGAAGACAGTGTACATTTTTGGGCTCTTTCACTGTTTAAGCACATGCACTAGTTAGAAAGACAATCAGCTATAAAAAAGATTTAGCTATATGAAGGATTAATTACACTTAATTTATTAGTCAAACTGATGCCAGTGGTCACGAATGCAGAGATGCCAGCTCCAAGCTCAAAGTGGCCCCCTGCCAAAGCCGGAAACCATGCTGGTTATGAGATCAGGGCTTGGAGGTGCACGCTTTTGGGTTGGAATCTCTGTTTCCATGGCTACTAGCTGGGTTATGCCACAGTGGATTAACCCCTCTGAAATGTAATTTTGTCATCTGTAAATTAGGAATAATAATAAGATCACCTGATAAGGTCATGTAGATCCATGTTGGTGAAGCTCACAATATGCAGGATGGTTTTTAGCACATTATAAGTGAAAACATTATGGCCATGCAAAAAACATTAGGTAGAGGTTCAAAGTCAGTGCTATTTATGTCATGAATATTCATGGGATATGCAAACCTGCAAAACTGGCTCCAGCATTTCTGGGGCATGAGCAGTCCTGGTAAGATGAGGACTCATGAATGCAGGAAAGCTGGGCTCCCCAAAATAGAGATAGGCCCAGGAGGAAAGCCATAGGGAGGTGTATCGGTGCCCAGGCTGATGCAGGGCAACAGCCGGGGAGGCCATGCCCTGCTTCGCAGGAACTTGTGAGGGTCACTTCATTTGCTGGAATGCAGCATCTCTTGGGGCCACAATATTGCTGTCTTCTTGCTTTTAGAAAATCCCCATGTTGCCACATTGCGGACACTTAAGGACTTAGCATGGCTGATGAGCTGCCTGTCTGGCAATGGCCTAGCTTTCCACCTGCGTGCCCATGGGCTTCATAGCATTACAGTTTCACTCACGGTACTTCATCTTTATAATCAACGATATGATTTCCTTACTAAAGGCGGCAGCGGAAGTGTAGTGTGTCCATCCTGCATCTCGGTCTGTCTCGCTCTTTACGTCACATTTTCGACTCCTCCAGCACTTTCTCCCACAGATAACAAATGAAGCAGGTACACTGTCAGCAGGAAAAGAACTTCAGTGCATTTTATTTTAGCTTATTCTTTAATTAGCTTGTTCGTAGAATTGAGATAAAATGGGAGGACATACTACAACATGTTATTTAATAGAAAAAGCAACGTATCTAAATCTATTTAACTTTCATGGAAGTTAACACAGAAAAATCACATACAGTAACTTGGAGGGAAAACTGTTTAGTAATGCAAATAGATGCAATTACAAACTGCTTATCAATACTGAGCAAAAAGGGACTTAGCGTCCTTGGTGATATCTTTAGACATTTGAGCTCCAGGGGCAACAATTTTGTCTGTTTTTAAATGATTTTATGAGGATGGGGAGATAGCTCAGTGGTCTAAGTGTCTGCCTGGCAAGCTGAAGGATCCAAGTTCGATCCTCAGTACTGCATGATGTGCCAGCCTTGCAATCCTGAGCATGCTGAGCTGGCCATCGAAACCAGTTAGGGTGGCACACATCTGTAATCCCAGTACTGGGGAGGCTGAGACAGGAGGATCACTACAAGTCTGAGCTGTGTAGCGAGACCCTGTACCAAATAAATAAACTTAAAATGATTTTGTCATTTTAGGTAATACACTATTTCTAGTGCCAACTTGACTCTATTGTAATAGGAGGCTTCTTTAAGTTTGGTTTTAAAAATAACTCCATGACTCAGTTAGTTTCCAAGTGCGGATGCCCACAGTGTCACGGAAGCAAGCCAGGAGCACTGCCTAGGAGTCTTTGGCTAGTCTCTTCGTGCCTGGCTGCACGGCTCCACACCTGCTCACGCTCCATCTTGCCATGTATGACTGGGTCCGGTTACAATTATCTGGGTGCTATTTGCATCCGTGTAGTGCATCACCACTGAAGCTCAGTGGCCAGAGCGCATCGCAGGCGGATCTCTCAGGCACTAGCCACACGCGTCGCTTGGGCTCAGTGCTCTCTGCAATCTGCACCTGCTGAACACAAAGGCAGAGAGTGGGAGCTCTTTCTGGGGTGAATTTTCTCTTGAAATATTAAATACAGTGGCGGCAGGGCTGGCCAGGCAGCTCAGCGGATTAAAGTGCTGAGCAGGGACTTCCTGGCCTGCAGTGCTGCTGCCCCCCACCCCCCACCTGCAGAGCTGGCGACTGAGACTGGGCATGGTGGCACAGGCCTGTAATCCCAGCGCCTGGGAGGCTAAAGATGAGGCCAAGCTGCATAGTGAGACCCTGTACTAAATACATTTAAAAAATAAATACAGTGGCAGAAAATAATTCCAGTAAAACTACTTTGGAGATTGGCCCCTTTTCTCCTGTCCTCCAGGATTGTTAGTTCTATGCAACACTACCACCCCCATCATACTGATACACTGATGCCCTAAATTAGCTTTAATGGGCTCAGCGCCACAAGCACGGTCTGACTAGGTCCTTCCACCCCACGTTTCCTTGTCTCCCTCCCAAGGGCATGGGATGCATGGTCCCAGCCCACAGGAGAGGAGGCACTGCAGGCGGCACCCTGGCTCTGCCTGGGGCTCGCTCCTGCATGTTCAGCGTGCCTCTTGTCTAGTTCTCCGCATAAGCCCAGCTCCCGCAGCTGTGGGTCCAGACTACCTTCCTTCCCACACCTCCAAAATATGAAAAACAGAATCTATTATTTCCCTCATTTCTGGTGAAGTTTTGAGATTCAGGAGCATAAATGTATCTTATACTTTCAATTCTTAAAGAAGCACAACTAGATAATTTTTAGTTTTAAAAATCTGTGTATTTTGAACCACATAAGGACACTGTGTTTATTACTAACATTTTATACTCCTGGAGAGTTTAAAGCTGAAGGAAGCACTCAGGGTAAAGTTCAGGAGCAAAGTTTCTACTGAATACTGATGTATGTTTGTTACATGTAAAATTCTACCACAGTCTCTGCTTCCAATTTTAACTTTTCCTGCATCAGGAACACATAGAAATTCTCAGAGTTTGGAGCACTATTTTCTGAAGCTTTTAAAAATTTTGGGGAGTTTAGGAGGACGCAGTCACACCACTCACTTTTTGAAACGTTTCTGGCCACGCATGTGAACATGCTTCCTGAATGCACCCTGGAAGCTAAGGTTCACCGCTGGGCTTGGCGGACCCGTGGGGCTGTGTTCTAGGGAAGCAGAGTCACTGCTGGCCAGTTTGCTGCATGTTGTCATTCACATCTCCTTTGAAGTCAAAAGTCAGTTAACTGCTCTAAAGGCCTTACCATGAATGCAGAAGAGGAAATACTGTCAGCCTTTGGTGTCCTAAGGGCTCTCATGCTCCATCATGGTAAATCTGTGCATGCTCCTGGCCTTATATGAAATGGTGCAGTGTTTTCATATAACCTACACACACTTCCCCATACATTTTCTCTTTCTTTTTTCCTTCCTTCTTTTTTTGTATTTAGGACAGAATGTACAGGGTCTATAGGGTTTCACTGAGTAGATCAGACTCGTAGTGATCCTCCTGTTACAGCCTCCCAAGTGCTGGGATTGCCAGTGTGCTCCACCACGCCCGATCTCAATCCCTGTCTCAGCGTGCCCTGGGGGCGGGGCGGGCATGGCAGGCCCAGGATCGAACCGGCCCCTGCGTCTGCCTAAGCAGGAGCTTTAGTCCACTGAGGTATTTGGCCAGCCCTCCCCATACATTTCAATTGTCTCTGGGTCACTTATGGTACCCAGCATCGTGTACATGCTATGCAGCGAGTTGTCATCTTGTATCACTTGGTGTAGGGACCAGGGAAAGGACTGCATGCTTGACACATGCCACTCTTCTGGCGTGAAGGCTCCGTGGTGAGCTGGGTGCACAGGTGAGTCCGTGGGCACCACAGGCTCAGTGCAGTTTCTCTGTATTATCTTGACAGTGCAAGTTAGGCACTAGGGCTTCTGTCTGCTGGCCGTGTCTCTGCGTCAGGCCACTCCAGTGGCTGCTGAGCTCCTCCCGCAGAGCGCTCTACTCTGCTGGGCGAGCTGTTTTCTTCAGGTTCACCCTCTTGTTAGCTCTTGGCTAGGACCTGGTCATCAGGGCACAGTTCGAGCTGATAATTTTTCTTTTACCTTTTCTTTTCTGCACCGGGGATCAAACTCAGGACCTGCGGCTTGTCGGGCACTGCTGAGCCGCCTCAGGTCCTGATGAGTCCTTTCCTATCGAGGGCACGGACAGTCCGCGTGCAGTTTGCACAGGCACAGCCCGGGCAGACTCAATGACTCACAGTGCACCCACAGGCCGGCGGAGGCGAGGAGCCAGGCCGGTGCTAGGGCTCTCAGCTGTTGGCCAACTTTGCAAGGAGCTTTCCCTTCCAAGTGCTCGGAGCCAGCAGCCCGCCGCCCGCCCTCGCCAGTCAGGTCCCGGCCGTGGGCGCCCCAGGACTCAGGCCAGGGCTCAGGGTCCGCTGGTGCATCTCAGCACCTTATGCTTACCGCGGGGAATGAGAGGGCTGGGCACCGCGCTTCTGTGTCCTGCGGAGAGAAGCTGCGGTAGAAGCTGCGGTTTTAACAGTGCGGCGGCGCTTGTTAGGGTAGCGGTGTCTTCCGAGCAGCCCTTCAGGTAGGACTGTGGCAGACGGCGCAGACAAGCGAAGGATCTGCCGAAATGAGATGCAGCCCCTCAGTCTGGGTTGGGAAAAGCACAGGGGCTGCTGCTTTTTTTTTTTTTTTTTTTTTGCGAAACCGGGGCTTGAACTCAGGGCCTTACGCTTGCCAGGGAAGCACTGATTCTACTGAGCCATCTCCCCGGCCCCTTCTGATCTGACTTGTGGTTACTGAGAGCATCTGAAAAGCAGAGAAACAACTTGGAAAAGACAGGTTCACTGGGACAGTATCCCAAGTCTGACGCAGCATAATTGGAGCGAAGGAGCAGGGTCCTGGAAGGAAACGAGCAGCTAAGGTCCTTGGGCCTCCCGGAGAAGGTCAGCGAGTGAGCGGAACTGTAGAAAATGTTTAGTTAGTGAGAAAGTAAGGTGGCAGCAAGTGGGAGGGCCAGAGGTACAGGGGGCTGGCAGCCCCGCGGCCGGTAGGAGCAAGGAATAGACAGCGGAGCCTATCCATAGGACTTGGGACGAGGAATGAATTTCCAGACAGGACAAATGACGCATCCCGCATCGACTAAAGGCAAATGCAGCCACTCTAAGTTCCTGAAGTTTGAGGAAATGATAATGGAAATTAATCAGACTCTTCAGACATCCCCATTTTCCATCAACCCTACAGGTCATTCTATAGAGCCCTCCCCCTAGACCCAGCAAGGAGCGGCTAAGGGCTAAGCAAGTCTGTGCTCCGTTTATCTAACTTCGCTCAAGACCAGAGTGAAACTCTGTCTTCCTCCTTTGGCCTGTGACTGTATTCCTATTTGTGGAGTCACTGGCAGTCAAAGCAGGTGATTGTGGGTTGGGGCAAGGAAAAGCAGCCCTGGGCACTTTCTCCTGCTGCTCTCTCTTTCTGTCCTGTGGTACAGGCTCAAGGCTTATAGTTAATTCATTGTCACCTTCTGGTAATAATGGCACCACCAAGCTAATGGCTGTTAGCCCTGTCGAGTGCCTGGGCCTGAGTGCCAACTGTACAGTGGGGAGGGTGCTTCAAGAATCCTGGTCATCTTACTGGGGTTCGGACTGACTTGGACAGGGTCCGTCACACCCGAGCTTCCTCATCACCAGACCAGCTCTGCGGTGGGAGGTGCCAGAGCTGGAGCTTGGAACCAGCTGTGTTTGGTCAGGGAGATGCTGAACTCTAGTCTGGGAGTGTGGCTGACTTCTCGCTGAGTGGAGCCCAGGATCTGACACCTATTCCCTTCCATCTTCAGAACAATTGCAAACTTAAATCTCTATGCTGTGGACTCATAGATACCTCTCAACCTTTTTCCTAGTTTGAAGTGTTCTGCAGATTTGTTTTTGTTTGTTTGTTTTAGAAGCCTCAACTTTGATTGTAGAAAATCCTAATTGAAAAGATGATAAAACAACAACCGACATGGATCACAGATAAGTATGTCTGAAACAGAAACAGCGTGGCATTTGCATTTTGCTGCCCTGGTGCTTTCCGTGAACTCAGCAGAAATCTACTATGGGGTTAGTCTGACTGCCAGGGAAACTCCAAGGCTGAATACGCCGCCTGCTGTGTGAGCTCCCTCAGGTGCCTTCCTTGAAGTGGTTTAGCCTCTTTTGGCCATCAGCTGGGCCTGCTGCTGGTGCACAGAAATGGTCAGGCTGAGTGGCAGGCGGGGGTGAGTGAATGTGGGTGGGCAGCTTGGGGTGAAGCCTACAGCAGGCATGGAAGGACAGCTAGGAAGATTGCGACCTGCTGGGATTGTCTCATGGGGGTACAGAATGCTCTTAGTTGCCCTGATTTGACTATTTGAAAAATAAGTAAACATTTCAGGTAAACACTGATGTTTCTTTTAAATTTTTTTCTGAGCATTACACAGCTCAGACTCATAGTAATCTTCCTGTCTCAGCCTCCCTATTGCTGGGATTACAGGCATGTATCACCACTCCCAGCTTCAGTGGCTGGCACACCATGCCTGTGGTTCTGGGGCTGGCAATGGCATGTGGTACTAGAGATGGAACTCAGGTCCTTGCACTTGCCAGGCTGGTGCTTAGACCACTAAGCTTTCTCTTCAGCCCTGAACACTGTTTTTGTATAGAATGAATAAAACGTACTAAGCAAACTCCCCTTTTAGAGAACACATTTAAAATGATGCAGCCACCCTTGGAAAATGGATAGCAGATCTTTGAAAAGCAAAGCATAGAATCACCATGACCAGCAATGGCCCCCTCGTATCCAGGGAGGAGTGGAAACGCACCCAGGATCAGTCTTGAACACACACGTCCACATTGGCATGAGTGAGCAGCACACACCCAAGGGATACACTGTCCTCACTTGAGCACATAGGCGGGGTGCTGACTTGACACGGAGGGGCCAAGCACTGGTGTGTCCCCAGCCACTGGAGAAGCCTGGCAAGCTGGCGGCGAAGGCTCAACCTCCCACTCCGTCTGCGTGAGACGCCAGAACAGGCAAACCCAGAGAGAGGTGTGGGCATGTGGGGCCATAGGCTGTGCCCATGGTCATCGCTGAGGGACACCTGTGGAGCACACTCCAGGAGCCAGGGTGCCGAGCACACTTGGCTGACAGTCACTGGCAGAAGAGCAGCCCGTCCCACCCCACAGTTTGCCTATTCACATCCTTCCCGACCCTCAGCTGATATATTCATGTGGTTTCTCAATAAACCGGATCAGCGCCATCAGCCTGGTCGCTGGAGTCCTCCGTCATACTCACCACAGAGAGGCTGGCAGTCACCTGGGTAAGGACACAAGGGGCCGGAGGAAGAAAACTAAATGTGGGTTTCCTGCAGGGGTAAAGAAACCGACTGTGGCCGTGGCTGCGTAAGTGCGAATCACTAAAGAAGTCGTGAGATTGTCCGCATCATGCGACTGAATTCTACTTCCCATATGGCCTGGGAATTCTACTTCCAGAAGCTGTTGCAAAGGCACTAGCTTAGCCGACAAGCACATGCTTCATCTGCTTTTACCAAAGGAACCATTTGCCTGATCCACCTTTCCAGGACTCTCGGCTCCTTACAAAGACAGGAAGATGAAGTCCTTAGGTCCATAACTTTTTAATGAATGCATTCTTACAGTAGTAAGTGTGGGACAAAGGTTTTCTGTCCATTTGCCTGTCATCTGAAGTTGGGGAACAGTATAAAGTACTAGAAGATACTTCTGGAGAAGTAGGGCTGAGGCCTCACTGAGCCTTTAGCCCTCAGGCCAGCAGTGAAGGGGCTATGCTTCCTGGTCATTTGCACCATGTGAACTGCAGCCTCTGGGCCCTGTCCTAACTGTTGACCTCAAATAACTCAGCCCTCTGGTCACAGCTGAGCCACGGGCTAGGCCTGTAGCAGCCCACAGGAAGTTAGCTCAAGGTGCCAGGACAGAGGACAGTCATGGCTCCTGGAGAGCGCACAGGACAAGTGCCAGTGCTCAGCTGGCCACTGCACAGGGAGAGGCCAGCGGCAGGGAGGTAGCAGCGGGAGCACAGGGGCCTCTGTGGGAGTGACCAGGGCTGACCTCAGCCCACTTGATTTTGCATCACTCAGGGACCTGTGGCCAGCCGTGGACCCCCAGGTCACCATGTGTCCTTGCCACAGTTGAGTCTGAGGACCAAGGGATGAAGGCGGATACCTGGCTGTGTCTACACGCACTGAATATTGACATGGCTTATGTTGCATAGATTCACAAACTGTAAGCATTGACTACTTTTTGGCTACATATGTAAAAAGCTATTACTGAGGTATATTGACATTTTGATGAATTGAATATAGCTGTTTTGAAAAACATTTTATAAATAGGTCATGTTTGTAGAATTTTGTATTTCTTTTTTAACTATTTTATAAGTATTTTGGCATGGATTTGAATGTTTCAATCAGCTGCAAAATCTCATGGGGAATATTTTAATGATTACATAGTGTTTTACCTTGTGTGGAGGCCACAATTTAATTTTCTATGTCATATTGGATACCTACATTGTTTAGGTAGTGTTTAACTTTGATAAACACTGTGGGGGTGCAAACGTTTTCTCTGCATCCATTTCTCTGATCATAGATTCCTGGAGGAGCAGTTGTGCTAGGTACCTGTGCTGTTTACTGGAGTTCTGGCGACAGTCCCAGGCTGCCCCAGAGATGGCGCCCAGCCCTCCGCAGCCGGACCCTATGGCCCAGGGAGCTCAGCCCACAGATCACTTGTTCCGGGGAAGCCAGGCCCTGCTCCTCCAGAAGCATGAAGAAGCCAGCCTGTTGCATGGACAATGGAGTGGCTTGAGGGAGAGGGGAGGAAGCCGAGAACGCCTAGGTTCCCTGTTTCCAGCTTCCCT
This sequence comes from Ctenomys sociabilis, assembly GCA_004027165.1. Lineage (NCBI taxonomy): Eukaryota > Metazoa > Chordata > Mammalia > Rodentia > Ctenomyidae > Ctenomys > Ctenomys sociabilis. The sequence goes on from PVKA01027297.1 coordinate 19,316, forward strand.
ACTTTTCACTCCAAAGTGAAGCCCCTGCTTCACGCTCCAGTGCAAGCTGGATTCAGCAGTCATGAGTGGGCCGCTAGGCTTGCAGAATAGGGGCTTCGTGAGCTGTATGTGAGCTTAGGAATTCCCCAGGAAGCCATGCTCCTGTCACTGTCCCCTCTCACCCCCCAGGACAGAGTCCCATGCTATGGCTGCCTGCCATCTTGCCATGTGAAAGCTTTGCCTGTTCTCACAGGAAAACTCACCAAACAGTTATGTCAGCCTTGCTTACACCGGCGTGGAGCTATTCGCATTGGCTTTCACTCTCCCAGCCAGCAGCAGTGAGCTCGAGGTTATCAGTTACCCACACTCTGTGAAGCCCAAGGTTACTACTTCCCACCCTCTGCAGGCCGGGTTACTGACAGTCCCAAAGCCCAGTGTCTGAGCACAATGAGCCTCGGTCTTGCTCTTGCCACAGTGAAATGTGGGTAGGGTCGGGCAGCTGCTCCACACCACCCCTTCTGACCTCCGCCCCTTCTGAATAACTGCCCTATTATCTCCAGAGCCCCAGTGCTGTCCCTGGTTGCTTTGCATACAGCTGGTAGATGGGGGCACAGGACAGAGAGAAGACGGGCAAGACTGAGCTTTCTAAAGGAGCTCAGGTGTGGTGAAGGAGGAGTGGGGCACCCGCTGACTCCCAGAACCACTGGACAGATGGACCTCGAAGTGGCGGGGTGGCTAGGCAAGTGGAGAACCACATCTGCCAGGAAGAGCACGAGCTGCCCCTGCCAGGAAGAGCGCGGGCTGGCCCTGCCAGGAGGAGCGCGGGCTGCCCCTGCAAGGAGGAGCGCGGGCTGGCCCTGTGGCATCAGCATCTCACACCGGCTGCTCCCGCAGGTGCCTTCTGGGACCGCGCTGCTGCCCGAGGCCACCCTGGTGGTTCCCAGGAATGCAGGGCAGCTCCAGAGCCAGTGTACTTTGTGATAAGTCTAGGAAATTTGTGTTGACTTCATTTTGTGTAATGAAATGAAATGTAATGAAATGACTTCATTTTGTGTAATGAAAATGACTTCATTTTCTCTCCCGAATGTCTTCATTTTATTTCTCACGTGTTACGAGGGCTCTCGTTGTGCTTACTTGGATTTACCCTGGTGCCCATTGCGTCACTTGCCCATCATCCTTGGACGCCATAATCCGCTTGACCCTCAAGGGACGCGCGCCCAGCCAGGCACGTGGCTTCAAGCTTTGTGCTTTTGGCTCCAGAAAAGAAATTAAGTGCGCAGGTTTCCCTGCACACCTCCATCCGTGGGACACAGTTTTTATTGGTCCACATCAAAAGCCCAGAGGTGGACTTGGAAGTTCCTTAACAAAAATGCAGAGTTTTTTTTCAAGTCTATTCCTAGGCAGTTTTATTCTAAGCTATGGCCATAGACATCAGTACTAACAGTCACACTGTTACCAATAATAATGGTATTGATGATTGTTGGTAACAGTTGCTGATCGATTTGCCAACTACCAGAGCAAGGATTTAGATGTTTACTCAATCCACAAAACAATAAGCTCTTTTCCCCCTAATTTCAAGCAAAGCATTAACTCTCCTTTTACCTGTAAAATACTAATCTTGTCTGATCGCACCGTGGTTGTCTGGAGGTCTGCTTTGCCTCATCTGGTCCTGCGAGCAGCCCTCCTCCACCACTGGGCCAGCCCACCTTCTAGGGCAGGCTACTGGCACTGTGTTGCAACAGTCCCCGGGTCTGCACACTCAGCTTGCAGCTGAACAGATCCTAACAGCTGAATTTTGGAAGTAGCTTATGTGTTTGTTGAAAGATAAATGGATGAAGAAAATGTGGTGTTCATATACGATGGAACATTATTCTTCCATAAAGAAAGACAAATGAGTAATTTGTAGGAAAATGGGTGCACCTTGAGACCGTGATGTCACGTGAAATAAATCCACTACATGAGCTTCGATATCACAAAGTCTCTATGAGAAACTCAAAGTATGAATAAGAAGCAAAATAAAAGGCCAAAATAGGAAGTAGGAGCTGGATCCTCCTGAAGTGGGAAGAGGAGCAAAGGTGGAGGGAGAAGGGAGAGAGGAACTGAAGAAAGGAACTGAGATGCTGTGCTCCTGAGCCAGCGCCACAAAACGTGGGTGCTGCTAGAAGCACAGGAGCCCTTTATGGTGCTGACGACCACTGGCCTGTATCAGCACTGGCTATCAGCCCAAGTGCTCCGTGTCTGCAAGGGGGCCGTGTGAGATGCTTCAGGAAACCAGTGCTTTTTCCACCTTATGAAAGGAAAACACAGGCATAGAAGAATTGAGTTGCTGGTGTCACAAGGATTCACAAATGGAAGAACAAGAGCACAGGCATCCCCAGCATGACAGGAAGACACCAGGCACCCACGATGCCACCATTTCCCAATTCCAGCTCTGTTCTCTTGGCTCCTGGACTCTCCTGCATGTTGACCATTCTGCCCACCCTAAACCCATTCTACAGAATCATTACTTATTAAACATAGAAATGGAGCACAGTTTTTGTATGTGCATTTAAAAATGTGTTCTTCAATGAAATTATTACTTTTGACTATAATAAAGAAGAATAGGCTTGGGGAGATAGCTCAGTGGAATAAGTGCTTCCCTAGCAAGTGCAAGGGCCTGAGTTTAATCTCCAGTTCCACAAAACATTTTAGTATATGTGCTGCCGAAGCGAGCACAAGCAAACAAACAAACAAAAAAACAGAATAAAATACTTAGACATAAATTTAACTAAGGATGTGAAAGAGTTATACTTGGAAAAGTTTAAAACATCAGTGAAAAGATGGAAAATAACACAAATAAATAGAAAAATATTCCACACTCATGGATTAGACAACTATGATTAAAGTGCTGTTAAGGACCAGAGTGATGTTCGATTCTAGTGAGTCCCTGTTACATTCCAGTGACGTGTTCACAGATCTATGAAAAGCAACGTCACAGAAGCTTGAAAGACTCCAAATGATCAAAACAAGGATGTGAAGGCCTTGCTCCCTGACTGCTGGTTGTATCCCAGAGCGGAGGGGATCAAGCAGTATGGCCCTGGTGTCTGAACAGACACAGTGATAACAGAATCAGACAGAAAACCCAGCCAGAGCCCCAAGTGTGCGCACTCCATCGGTTCTCCACAGGGACGCCGTGAGCCCACGCTGCGGAGAGGAGCCTGTTCCATGGTTGGCATGGAGGCAAGAGGATGTCGGGCCGCAGCACGTGAGCGTGGCCCCCGGCCCGCACCACGCCAGAAGTCAGCTCACTCTGGCCACGCAGTTCCTGCTAAGGATGAAGACATAAAGCCCCTTCAGGCAAACACGGGAAAACTCCATGGTGCTGGTCTTGGCAATGATTTTTTGGATAGGACACCAAAAGTTCAGGATACAAAAAGCAAAGTAAACAACTGAGACTACATCAAACTAAAACCATTTTCATAGCAAAGGAACAGCATGAGTCATCAAGGAACTGCACATCAGTCCCTGGGAAGCTGTGTGCTCTGCTGTCCTCATGGGTGAGGAGGAAGGAGGGCCTGGGGACCCTAGCACTGAGGCTGCAGAGATAATTGGCACAGGCACGGAAGCCCACCTCATGGGAACAGTGAAGGTAAGTACTGAGAAAGGTTTTAAGTTCAAAGTGAAAGAAGTGTGCTATGGCAATAAGTGGGGAACAGAGACCAGGACTCAGCATGGGCGCCGCCTCTGGAGGAGCTCGCTCCCCTTAGCTTTGTGTTCCCAGCCAGCAGCAAGGACAAGTGTTGTCTCCTGTCCTTCCTGAGCGCTCAAAAGCTGTGGCCAGGGCTGCAGGCACACAACTCCACTCACGCCACTGTGAAGCGTGGGGACACACAGAGCTGTGAAGCAGTGTGGTTCAGAGCATCTCCTGGTGTTGTCTGAACCATGTGGAGCAAATTCTGGTAATTCTAACTTCAACAATTCACAACCACGTACAAAAACTAGCCAAAGTTACGTTATTGCTATCAGTATCAGAAAAATGCCCCCAGCTTATTATCACGAGGGGGATGTTCAAAAGGCGGAGATTCTGTCAACATCTCCACTAGGACTTCCTCCTGTGTCCGCTCACTGGCCTGGCTTTCAAGGAATGCAGCTACATTCTTAGCAGAATGCCAGCGCTGACCTCAGCCTGGGGATGCTTGTCCACTTGGAAAGCGAAGGGCACACAGCCGCCTGCATTTCTGTGGTGATTAACTCTGCCGACCCTTTCATCAGTTCTTAGTTTTGAGAATTTGTGGTTCAAAGAAAAGCCCAGAGCTTGGCCTACAGAGTAGTACATGTGCACATGCGCACGAACTGCCCCGAACATGACTGCAGCGGATTTCTTTCACATCGCTAAAGAAGCTGCAGATCTTTACCTGTTTTCCCCAAATTTCTACTTGACTTTTCTGCTCCTGGTTTCCCTGACGTGTGATATATGGCTTTATGTGTCTATAATATTTTACAAAAGCCAGAAAAATACATGCAGAATTAAGTTTGAATAAAATCAATTATCCCTTGGGCTCAGGACATCACTCAGTAGTGAAAAGTGCCTGCCTAGCAGGGCAAGGCCCAAGCTCAAGCCCCAGCACCAACGAAAGCAAACAAAAATTGTCACACTTACAAAAACAGATAATTTTACTATCTGTCGTGCCACTGACTAATAATGACAAACCTGTTTGATCTTGCTTTTACTCATCTCACTATTTTAAAATAATGTAGCTCAAGAGTTTTGGTGTCCACTGTAACTGCAAAGTAACAGCAGTAGCATTAAGAAAAAAAAAATTAACCTCTTTCCCTTGTTTTCACTCTACTCCTTGGTCCTCTACATGTCTATGGTTGCATGAATTTGTATTAGACAAAACAATACTAGCATGAGTTGATAGATAGTCCAGGTTACATCCAGCAGTAGTTGAGGAGGGGTCCGGGCATACAGGCTGTGGAGCTGGGGTCCCGAGAAATCTGTTCTGCAGCCCCCAAGGGCAGCAGTGGCATGAAGATGTCTTCTAGCATCAGTCATGAGGGCATGGTGAGAAGGAGGCAGCTTGTGTGGGCAGCACCCTTCCCTCGGGCCTGATGCGGCTCATTTAAGGCTTGGAGTTCATCGGTCTTATCGCCTTCTGCAATGTGGAATTGGCCAGAGGCCCAGACCAAGTGTGTTTAATTGGATGAATGATTATCAATTCTAAAGATAATATAAATCAAAGGATCTAAAGAACGAGGCTGTGATATTTGTCACAACTGGCATCTTTGATAAATTAATGCTCCCTCCCCGCACAGACTGTCCTGGGTTCGTTTGTGTTGGGTAGGATTTCAGTAGAAGAGCAGGGCCAGGCTCACATGCTCCACAGGACCCAGCGAGGTGCAGCATAATCCAGGAGCCGCCAGATGTCACAAACACATTGTCCATGATTTGGTGTCTCCAGGAACGTGGACTAAGCACTAGACAGAAAACGCTGCAGCAGCTGCTATGTGATTCAGACAATCCTTTTCAGAGAAGAGTGGAGCTAGCAGATGAAATGTAGTCCTGCAGTGGGGCCAGGTCCTCCTCATCCACGGGAAGCTTGCTAAAGAAAGCATTTTTAAGTTGGTTCAATTTTCCTGAACACATTTTTTTTATTGTTCCTTAAGCTGGTTTACTTATAATTAGTTGTCTGTGACTCCTGATTGTTTTCTATTTAATCACTAGCTTCTAGGTACAGAAGAGAGAGTCCCTTGTCCTCGAAGATGGGATAGTGCAAGCTGTAATACAGAAGTAATCTAACAGGGCATGGCAGTGGAGTCCCTCAGTGGAGTCACTGGGAGCAGTAGAAGGGGAAACTTGGGCTCCAGCCAGGCTTGCCTTACACACCTGGTGGCTGTAGACCAGGCAGGGTGTGGCCGTGAGCTCAGCACAGGCAGAACCTGGCACTGGGGCAGGGAGGCAGTGTGACGGTCACACTCTTAGCTGGGATGCTGCCCTTCTTGTACGTCTGCGTGTAGCTCTCTGCTAGCCACATGTACGCAGGCGCTAGGAGGAGCTGCCGCAGCCTTCAGAGTGGCTCGCTAGTCACCTGTCTGTCGTCAGTCTCTGAGACACCGATGGTAATGAGAGCCCAGATGTGCGGAGCCCCTTCTCTACGTCGGGTTAGGGTGGGCTCTACAGGAGTTGTGCGCTTAATGCTCATCCCCGTGCTTGCTGCACACACAGGAGGGCCCCTGCACCTCTCACCCTGGGCTCTGAATGAGCATGCAGCAGGGGAAGGAGCCCGCTGGGCTGTCACTGCGAGAAGGGCTGCGTGCATGAGACTTCTCTAGGACAGACCTGGCACAAGCATCTGTCAAACAAAAGAGGAAGTGGGAGGGAGGAAGGCAAGCGCAGTGAGGGAGAAGGAGGAAAGGAGGCAGGAACAGCTCCAGGGAAGGAGGGGCGCTGTAAAAGCAAAGCTATAGATGCAACTTAAAAGGAGGAGAAAAAGCTAAGAATGAACTGCTCCTTTTAGGAGACCAGAGAAATCAGCAGTGCCATTAGCCAAGCTACCCAGTCCTTTCTCCTTTTTGCTTTCTTTGTCCTTTTCCTCAGCACAGCTCTTCCTTCCCTTTGGACAGATTCCTTCCCTCTCACAGCACCTATTGCACCTTTCGGATCTTATTTACTCTTCTGGGTTCTTACACAAGGGAGACAACACAACGTTTGCACGTAGGGGTCTGATTTATTTCACTTGCAGATGTGGTCTCTGGCTGCATCCATTCACCCATAAAAGCCTTGAGTTTACCTTTCTTTATAGCTGAGCTGATCATTTGCCAGTGTAGCTCAGAGCTGCCCTGTGGCACTGGAATTGTTTGCAAAGCCGGTGCACTTTACTGAGCCACCTGGTGCGGCCACGTGGCCCCCAGCTCGCATGCACGTGGCTCCCGTGGGTGCTGTAAACCTGTCCACTGAACCTGAACCCTCACAGGCAGATGGCATCAATCTCATTTTCCACTCTTCAGGTGCCTTTCCAGCTTTCTTCCAGTCTGTGTTTTGTACTCAGCCATCTCACCTAACTTCTAGCAGGGATTTATCTCTTGTTCAGCAATTAAGCCCAAGGTTAGGGCACTCCTCAAGCACAGTCTGACTTCTAACACCAAGCAGCTCTCCTCTTGGCCCTCTGGTCTACCCTAGGGAGGTACTGTTATTAAGGGCTACTTAAAGACTACACGTGACCTATTTATTATCCAGCACCAGTCTTTTGGTAGCTTCAGTCATATGGGATTCTGTCTCTTAGTCTCCAAGTCAGATTCCTGCTTAGCTTTTCGAATTCTGGGTACATTCTAACCACATAACCCTGTTTCACAGTCCACCTTCCATAGCTCCTAGAGCAGAGCAAAGTTCCACTGACAAGTAGAGCCCTACAATTACTGACAGAGCACTGGAAACACGAGGTGAGCAATGGCACTCAGGCCTTCTCCAAGATCTGGCAGGAAGCTTAGGTGTGTAGTGCAGGCACCAGGTCTCTGGGCCCAGGCTCCCCGCACTGCCCACGGCCAGGAGATGTCATTTCTGCTTCATGGGGACCCCCACAAAATGTCAAGTCCCAGAGTTTGGGCCTCTCTGCTCAGTTCATAGCATCACTCTGATCAGGGCCTGGTTGTTGCACAGCACGGCCCTGCATAGCTCTGGGTAGAACAGCATGAGGGCCTCCCTCCCTGGGGCAGGAAGGAGTTTTCCCTGAAACTCTTCAGGAAGTGATGTGCACGGCAATTCTGAGAACCACACCCATAGTGGAGCCAGAGGATCAGAGTGCAGGAACTAAAGGCAATCAAGTACAGCCTTGACTCAGTGATGAGCAGGGCAGGGGCGGGAACAGGTGCTGCGGTCCTGCGCTGAGGCCCCACTCTGGTCCATCCAAGGAGGCTTGAGTGTGTCCTTGCCTAGCTCCGGGAAGGGCTGCTTTGCTGGGCTGTGGCTGACTACAGCATGACCACGTCATCAGTGTGACGTGGAGCAAGTGAAGCAGCCACGTGGTCTCAGGTTGTTTACTGCCTCTGGCTTCCCCTGGGCCACTCCTGAGTCTTACATTTACTAGCACAGTGGGAAAAATAGATTTCAAAGTTAACAAAATCACACACAGAGTCCCATACATGGAAGGAAGAACAGCACAGCCTCCCGTTGAGGTGACAGGCATGGCCCGAGCCCCCTCTGAATACCTGAGTCGGTATATCTGCACCTGCCCCTGCTGAGGAGAGGAGGGGAGGAAGGGCCCAGAGGCAAAGGGAAATTGAGATTATAGAATGCTTTTGTAAAGGTTCTTTGCATATACTAATAGATGTATAGGATTTTGGTATTCAACATTACTTGAATTTAAATTAATTGATTGAATTAATTTAATAGGCTGCTGATAGTAATAGGCTAAGTATAGCACAATATGTAGGTTGACAGTAGCCCTAAATTCCTCCTGCATGGAATTAAGTCTTGATTTAACTGCTCATGTTGGAAATACCCCACATTCTTTCTGTGCCTCACTTTCCTCACTGGTAAGATCATACCTCCTTCACAGCCGCTGTTATGAGGGCTAAATTCAGAGCATTCACAGCTCTTGCATGCCCCTGGAAGAGTGTGTGACATAAATAATTTCAATATTTAAATATAGTTTTCTTTACCTTCAACTTGCACACTCCTTGGAAGCAGAAGTGCTTCTCCCTTTTGGAGACAGGGTCTTGCCATGTGGCCCAGACTAGCGTTGGATTGCAAGCTCAGGAGACCCTCCCGGCTCAATCCCCCAGCAGCTGGGTAGCAGGGGCCACCAGCGCCCTGCTGAGAGGCCTGTCTGTGTCTCTTTTTATCTGAGTGAACAGGACACCCTGCACACAGCATTCAGGAAGAAAGGTAACCAGCTGTGAGCTGGACACCTGCTCCCCCTCGGGGAGGAGAATACAAACAAATAAAACTGAGCTCCTGACAAAGCCACAGTCTCATGGCTCAGGATGTCAGGTAAAATATACTGCAAATAAATGAATTAGTTTCCTGCAATTTATTGTAAATTGATGTAATAAAGGATCTGTAGTAGAGAGACTCCAAAAAACAGAACGCTTTGGAGACCAGACACTTGGGTTGAATTTTTTTGCTTTTGGTAACTTTATTAGAGTTAGCTGAGTATGAGATCTTCAGGTGCTGCACATCTGAAAGTGAGAAAAGACATGTTCTTCCCAAGGGGTTGGATGTGCAAAGTTGTGGCGGCCCAGGCAGCAGGGCATCTGGGCACAGCGAGGTGGCTTTAGCTCCTGCCAAGGGAAGGTACGACCCGAGTGGGGCCTCGGGTGAACTGGAGCACGGGTCTGGGGACCTCACTCCATGGCCGGAGACCAGGCTCATCCTGTGGGCGTGAGTCGCCCGTGGGCACCAATGAGGGCTGCTCAGGGTTGAACAGCCCAGTGCCTTTGGAGACACTGGGTCTTTATAGGTCCTTTTTTTAAAAAAAAAAAAAAAATGAAGTGAAACAGAGGACTTTTGCTCTGTAGTGGCTTCCACAAAGTGCCCTGGAAGGTCATTCCAAATAGCTGGAGGGACTGGGGAGTTTGAACTATTCACTTTCCCAGGTTTAATTTCCAGGATTTTCTGTACAGAAATGAAAGTCTTTCTGAACTGTAAGATGTCAGGAACATGGTTGTGGGAAGTTTCCCCTAGCCCGAATCTCGCTGTGGAGCCTGTCCTGTAATTTTGAGGAGGAAAGATCAGGGCCAACATGGCTGTCGCATACCGTCCCTGCGGCAGCAGGGTGAGAACCTTGGCATGCGGGACCTTTGGCACAGCTGGAGCCCAAGCTTCGTCTGCCCGTGCGCAGCCCCCCAGGGCTGTGTCCGTGGTTTTGGATCTCAGGTTTCATTTTTTAATGCTTAGTTGATAGTAAAAAAAAAAAAAATCATAGCACATAAGCTTATAATACAGTGTGACTTTCCACAGTAATTAATTAATATAAATCCCTGGAAAGGAGTGACTTTTTCAGTGACGTATGGAAACGGGAGCATTGCATGTCACCATCCTTGATGCTGTGGCCCCAGTGCCGAGTACTCCCCTGAGGTCCGCGAAGGCCTCCCTGTCCCCGCAGCTGCTGCTCGGAGATCACGCCTGCCTTCCAGGAGCGGGGCTCTCATCCTTGGAGTGGGTCATGTTCCCAAGGCTGGAGCCCAGCGCAAGCAACAAAGAGTGCCCTGCCTTTGGGAGGGCACAACCACTCCCAAGTGAGCACATGACTACAGTTTAAAAGGCACGTGGATCTCAGAATTAGATGTGAGATCAAAACTGGACTCTGATCCTTGCATGGCCATGTTCGTGGGCTTGGTTAGCTTCCTCTCTCAATCACTAAAAGAGGAGCCACAACACCTACCTCTCAGGGTTGCGTGAAGATGTCAAGGTGGCAGCAGTGGCTGGGGAGCACCGTCGTCTTGGCGGTGGCGGCGCTGGCAGGCGCCCAGTGTGCCCTGTGCCCCCTTCCTGTCCAAGTGAGCTTTGACTTCTGGGAGCCCCCCCTTGCTGAGTTCTGAACCCTAAGGTGTTTCTTGAGCCAGTTACTCTGAACAGTGGTCCAGAAATGCTGCGGGCTTGCTCTTGTGGAGTGCTGTGGATGGGTCCCACGGGAGAACACCATCCCGCGGCTCCCGGCCTGAAGTTAGGCTGTCCACCCTGCTCTGCAGGGATGGGGTGCCCAGCCATCTACGTTCCTCCACTCAGCCCAAGAGCTTGGTTAAGGAATCACAGGAGGCGCAGCATGCCAGCCCTCTGGCTCTTCCCAGTTCTTCCCAGATGCATGGGAACCATGGTGTGGCAGATAACAGGAAGAGGGACCAGGTGACTTGCTTTGTGCTGAATTTATCTCAATGGCAGAAGACATTCAGCTTGGGAATCCCTCCCAAACAGCAACACAGCGGCACAGACAAGCTGTGGGTGCCCAGACGTGACTGGGAGACTCGGGGGGAGCATGCCGAGCCCCGGGCCACCATCACAGGGCCTCCTCTGCCTTCCAGGGTTCCAGCCCCTCTCACTTCCCCACCCCCTCCGGACCAGGACTTGGTGTGGCTGAGATGGTGGTGTCAGCAGGAGCATTATTTAAAGAAAGAAATAAGAAAAGGATGGTAGTAAGGTACAGGATTGAACATTTACTCTGCAGTGGTATAAACCCGGATTTCAGGACTTGCCCCACTCAACCTATCCGATACCCCAGTGCCCATTTCTTTGCCTCTCCCATGGGGATCTGTTGAGCACCCACTGAGAGTGGCGATTCTGAAGTCCAGGGAAATGGCCCTGCATAGGAAGTGCAGCGAATGAGCCAGCAGGGTCAGGCACTGTCTTAGTGTGGGGAGGCCGGCAGCACAGTGGTGAGTGCTATGGAGGGGGCTGGAATCACGGGAAGTGGGGTAGACCCAGAGCCAGGT
>PVKA01027298.1:0-30696 GCA_004027165.1 Ctenomys sociabilis
AAAAGAAAAAAAAATTTTAATTAAGATTTCTTTGAAATTTTTGCAATGGATATTGATGAAATATGTGTTTTTTTCTGTGACTATTTTTTCTGAACAAAGGAACTGATTACAGTATATGTAAGCTAACTAACATTAATAATTTGAAAAATTCATCAATTTTCAGATTATGAGACTTTTCAATAAAAGTAATGGTCTTTTTTCTGTCTATACTTACAAATATTAAGAAATGTCATTTATTTTATAAAAGGTGCCAGTGTAATCTTCATTTTTTCTTTCACTAAAGTAATTATTCAAATTTAGAAATTTTATTGTTAGTTTAATGCCAAATACCCCAGAAAATTAAGACCCTTTGCTTTTTTATTTCAATGAATATGACTTATTTATAGTCAGTTACTGCATAAACTAATAACACATTGTGACTATGACAGAAATTTATTTAATTAGTTCCATTTTAAACCAAGGGATAATTAGATGATTGGCAATTTCTTTATCATTAAGTGCCAGCTAGATAGCTCAGCTGTAAAGCCCCCGTTTAGGAAGAATGCAGCAGCCGGGGTTTGATTCCCGCCCTGCCATGCCAGACCCAGCCATGGTGCATGATTGGAACTCAGTAGGGTGGAGCACAACTGTAATCTCAATGCTTGGAAGGCTGAAAACAGGAGGATCACTATGAGTCTGATCTACATAGAGAGACCCTATAGACCCTGTCCTACATACATAAAAAAGTTTTTTTCTCTATCATTTATTATTTATTAATTTGTTAGTATACATGAAGGGATTAAAATAGGAAATATCATAAAATATGGTGTTTTGGAAGCAGACCACAGTGAACTGAAAGAAACTGAGAAGACGCTACAGACAAGGTCTAAGGTCTGTCTGACTTTCTCCTGCTGTACTTTATTGAGTTCACTGAGTACTGGAAGTCAGGATTCCTATTCTCAAATGGGTCTGTGATTGAAAGGAGAAATCATTTCACCATACAGCCATACATCCTAAAAAAGATGCACTTTCCTCTTCTCTCCTGAAGATGGTCATCCAGAGAATTATTCCAGGGAGGAAGAAATGTGATTCAAGGAATCCCAGAGGAATTTGAAACATGTCTCCCTGAACCACCCCCACCTGGGGCAGTTAGTGTTATTTCGTACTCTTTTATAGAATCCCAGTTCTATATGACTGGCTATCTACATCAAGCCTATTCAAAAAAATGCTTTGCCCTAAGGGTACTGGTTGCTCATTTCTAAGGCTCTCATGCCATCAGAAGTTATGAACACAAAAATTTGTTGTGACTTCCTTTTGTTCACCTACTTTTTGTTAGCTGTGACCAAGATGATAGGTGACAAAAGTATTGGGGCCTTCCTGCCCATGTAATAATAAAGATAAATCAGAATAATAGAAATAAAAATCTTATAAAACTGACCCTATATATACCCAGTTTATGAATGTCAATTATACTAAAAAGCTTCTTTTTTGTTCTGCACCAGAAAAATTCAGTATCTGTTTTACTCTTTGTATTGATTCTGTCACTAAGACTTTATCTTGCTTTTCCATGTACAAACACTTATCTCTATGTAACCAGAATTTCTCTGGTTCATAGAGGCTGGAGGAGAGGATTTCACTTGGACCACCCATCTTAAATAACCAGATGCCTTCCTGTTGAATACACAAAGAGAAAAGCTATGTTTCTCAAGGTAGAAATTTTGCTCTGATTGGATAACCAGGACTAAGACACACACCCCTAATATCTGCCTACATCTGTGTTCTTTTTTAACAGAGATTTAAAAATATTGGAGGTTTTCTCCTCAGCATTCACATATCTATTTGTATATTTGTGTTTGTCTGTAAACACACACATTTGTTTATGCAATTTATAGGACATATATTTTAATATATTAAATCATAATAACTTTGTTACAAATTGTAAATGCTGTTATATCTCATCTAGAATTGAATAATACTCACATAACAGAAAATGCCCACCAGTGGAGTCTGTATACTTCAGTTTCTAAGTTTCCCAGGTAGTAGTTCCTGTTCTAGATCTAGTTGTTTCTGTCTCTTAGTAATGGCTGCTCACTGTGGTGCACATTGTATAGACGAATCTCCAGCTAACAAGCTACTCTGTAATTCATGCTTGCTTATTCCATGTAAGCCCCAGAACACCAGAACTTGAGAGGTGATATTTTGGGAATCTGTGTCCAAACACCAGAGTCTTTTCAGTGTATCTGTTTGTCATTGCACTCAAAGTATGATCCTTTAAACTTATTAAGAAAAAAAAAACTGTTTGCATAACAGAACTCAAGAAATTACTTTAATAGAATTTAGTTTACTATTTCTTTTTTAACTTAATGCATTTGGTACAGAATCTCACTACACATCTTGGATTCCTAGTGATCCTCCTGTTTCAGCCTCCCCAGTGCTGGGATTACAGGTGTGCATCACCAGCACTGGTTTTGAAGTCCACCTTGGTGCAGGGCTGGCAAGGCATGCAGCACTAGGGATTGAACCCAGTATTGTACTTTAGGCAGTGACTTAGACCACAGAATTCTCCCCCTGGCCCTAGAGGTTTCATTGGTACCACAACAGTACCTATATAAAAGTCCTAAATACTTTAAAGTAAACAGTGATATTCACAAACAAAATATTAACAAACCACATCTTTCTGACTAAATGATCATTCTTTTAACTGACTGATTTTCCTAAAAATATTTATACAAGAAAAGATACCTTGATTTAAACAAGGAACTTTGGTTTCCTGCATATTAATGAACTAGAGATTTATAAAAGCAGTTCTATTCAATATGTTTTGCAAAGAACAGAGACTCACTTGCCATTAAAAGTGCAAAATTTTTGTACTGAAAATTTCAAAATACTACCCAACAAGGCAAAGTAAATGAAGAAATATTTTTTGGCTGAACCAAGGGTTGAACTCAGACCCTTGCACTTGCCAGGGAAGAGCTTATTCCAGTGAGCCATGTACCTGGCCCCTAAGGAGTATTTCATGTATAAGTAATATAGGAGAAACGTAATTTCCAATCTGCTAGATGTTAGATGTGTCAGTTTGTCTCCTACAGTCAAAGGATGAATTCCAAAAGACAAAGGAGGTAAAGAATTATGAATGCTCATTAGGGAAGAGGAATAACTCCTGTGAGGAGAAGGGCTACCATGTAAGTCACCACTGAGATCCTTTGTTAAGGGTAATTTATAAAGCAAAGGCTCAATGTGGGCAACTACAATCAATCTAAAGTATAGCTGCTAGATAATATTGATCCAATTGGGAAGTGAGGCATTTAGCAAGGTCATATTGTTGCTCTCATTAACCTGGGTTTATCTATGAGATTAAAGCAGGAATGATTTTGAGAGGGGATATGTCTAGCTACCCTGCTAACCTCCTGGGTGTCTTGTGCAAATGTGGGCTTACTGGGCTACATGGTGCTAATGCTGGTATAATCTCAAATTTGTCTTATCCATAGGATAGGGGAAAGTTTCTAACTCTGGCAATTGTGACTTTCTCTTGAGCCCTGCCAGCATCTTCAGATGCACATCCACATTACACTAACTTTCACTGACTTCCTTGGGGACCTAGTCTTTTTCTGATTGCATATAAAATTCTACCTAACTTAGCTACCTATAACAAAAGAGATAAAAAGTAAAAGCAATGAATTTAAGATGTCAGTTGGCTCAAATTTACCTATATATTTGACAGAACTTTTACCATATGTTCTGTATACATTTCTCCAAATATTTATGTGTTTAGATAAAATTGACATAGAAGTGCAAAATAACTCCTAATACACAAAATTATCTTGCAAACACAATGGTGCTATAGGACTTTGCATCCAACTTAAAATTTGCATTATAAAAATTAAACATGCAAGAAATTTTTACTAGAAAAAAGAGAAATACATATCAGTGTAGCTAAATTGATAGCCAAGAGACTATTTTTATTTTTTTGGTGGTACTAAGGTTTGAATTCAGGACCTTGCTCTTGCCAGGCAACCACTTATTCCACTGAATTATCTCCCCAGCCCCATGAGACTAATACTTAATATAACAGAATTTCTGTTTGAAAAAAACATAGCTTTACTGAGGTAGAAAAGAAGAGGCATAGATAAGTATAAAGGAGGGAGAGACATAAGTAAAGTTACCTAAGATTACAATACCAAGTGATTGTAAATAGCTAAGTTAGAAAAAAAATAATGTGTAGATAGAAAAGGACTGGATTCTCAGTGAAGTCAATCAAAGATACAGATATCAGCATTGTGGTCAGAGGTGCAACCAAAAAAGACAAATCTTCAAGATTAAAATCAAATTGGCCAAGCTGAAACAAAAATATATATAAACTCTGAATAATCCAATAATAAAAAATGAAATTGAAAGTGTAACAAAAATGAGTATTCTACCAATAGATTAAAGCCCATGTGTTGATGGATTCACAGCTGAATTCTATAAGACATTTAGAGAAGATTTAATACCAACTTTTCTCAAATGCTCCAATGAAATTGAAAATGAAGAAATTGTCCCAAACTCGTTTTTGGAGGCAACCATTATTTTGATACCAAAACCAGAGAAACACCAAACTAAGAAAGAATTCTAATCGCGAATCTCTCTATTGAACACAGACATAATACTCAATAAAATAGTAGCGAACAGAATGCAGCAAAGCCTCCAGAAGAGTACACTTTACAATCAAATAGGAGTCACCCTAGGAATGCAGGGATGGTTCAATATAGGCAAATACATGAATGTGATACACACATCAACAGATCCAAAGACAAAAAACACATCATCTCAAGAGATGCAGAAAAAGTTTTTGACAGAGTTCCCACACTTATTCATGACAAAAGTCCAACAGAAAATCAGAAAAGATGGTCTACATCTCAACCAAATAGAAACCATCTATGAGAAGCCAACTGCCAACAACATGTTAAATGGGAAAAAACCTGAAATCCTTCAGTTTAAAACCAGAAACAAGACAAGTATGTCCACTGTGTCAATACCTATTCAATACTGTTCTGGAAACATTAGCCAGAGCAATTAGATAAGAGAGAGAAAAATTAAAAATGATTGGAAAAGAAGGGAAATTATACCTAATTGTAGATGGCATAATACTCTATATAGAAAACCCAAAAAATCACCACAAAGAGATTTGTAGACTTAATAACCATATTCAGTATTATAGCAGGATATAAAGTCAATACTAAAAAATTGGTAACATTTTTGTTTGCAACAAACTCAGAAATTAGGGAAGCTGCACTCTTCAAAATAACATCCAAAATAAAGAGAAATACTTGAGAATCAATCTTACAGAAGAAATAAAAGATGTATATTCTGAAAATTACAGTACTCTGAGAAGATATTGAAGAGGATTTGAGAAAATATAAAGATATTCTGTGCTTCTGAATAGAAAGAACCAACATTGTGAAAGTGTTTCTACTGCAGAAATTTTCATACAGATTCAGGAGAATCCCTATAAAAATATCATTATTATGCTTCACAGCTCCAGAGAAAGCATTCCTAAAATTCTCGTGGAACCAGTAGAGACCCAGAATATCAAAAAGCATTCTTAGGCAACAAAGGAAAGGCAGAAAGCATCACAATCCCTGACCTGAAATTATACCATGAAGCTAATGTGGTATAATCAGAATGGCGCTGGGTGACAAAAAAAAAAGACCTGAGAATCAATGAACAGATTAAAAGATGCAGACTCAACTACAAACACATTTAGATACCTTATGTTTGACAAAGGGTTCAAACACATTCATTGGAAGAATCACAAGTCTTTAATAAATGGTACTGGAATAACTGGCTTTCCATATGCTGAATCTAAAATTATACTGATGTGTATCAACTTGCAGTAAACTACAACCAAACTGGATCAAAGATTTAAACATTAAAATAAACACCAAGTCTCCTGGAGCAAAATGGGGGTAGACAATTTTAAAGACATATGTGTAGGTATAGAGTTGAAAACAATACTGCAGGGGAAATCCTTCATAGAATCAACAAAACTAGAGTCTCATCCTTTTGAAAGGGCTCTGCATATCAAAAGAAATTATAAACAGAGTAAAAAGAAAACCCACACCTGGAAAGATTTGTAGCATACTGTCCCTTTGATAAAGGCCTTCTATCTAGAACATATAAAGAAGTTTTAAAAATCATGTCCCCCAAATTCAAAGACTCAATCCAAAAATGGGCATCTGAGATGACTATACACTTCTCAGAATAAGAAATATAAATGACAAATAAATATATGAAAAAGTGGTCAACATAATTTGTCATTTGAAAAATGCGAATTAAAGTAACATTGACATTCCATCTCATCTGAGAAAGAATGGTTATCATAAAGAGCTCAACAAATAACAGATGTTGTAGGAGCTATAGATAAAAGGAACCCTGCTCCACTGTTGGTGGGAATACAGACTGGTACAACAACTATGGAGACAGGTGTGGAGATCCCTCAAAGTGCTAGCATTGGAGGATCTATTAAAACCAGCTATTCCTGTCCTAGATATTTTTTTCAGAAGAACTGAAAACATCATACCACAATGATTTGTGTGTACCTGTGTTTATAGCTGTGCAATTTGTCATAGTTAAATATTAGATGCAAGCCACTAGCCCAACAACATGAGAATGGATGAAGATGTGGTATTTTTACTCAATGGAGTATTATTCATCTATAAAAAAAGGATAAAGTTGAGGTTTTTACTGGTACATGTATACAAATAGAGACCATACTCCTAAGTGAAATAAATCAGACTCCCATGTACAAACATTCTATAGAATCCCTACTGCAATAACTTGAAAGTGTGGATTAAATATGAAAGGTACAATACTACTGTGAAAAAGAAATGAGTTTATCTAAAAGGTATTATTTATATTAGGAGTACAGGAGAAGGCATGGGGAAAATAATATATTTATGTACATATACAGGATGGATTGGATAACTGTACTGTTGATTTCTGCCATTCTGCAGAAAGGAGAAGTCAATGCTGATTTTTTTGTCTTCTTTTTTCAATATTTTACACTTTCTTCTTAATTTCTTATAACTTAATTTTCTTTTTTCCCCAGTTTTTCATGTATTATCTTATAACCTAAATAATTAAGCTGAGTACAACACTATGCAATACAACAGATATCACTGAATTCATATTGTTTTCTTTAGTAAAATTCTGTAGCATATCTCATTTTTCATTATTATTTTTTATACTGTGCAAAAATAATCAAATTTGGGGGCCAGGGAGATGGTTCAGTGGAATAAGTGCTTCCTTGGCAAGCGCAGGGGCCTGACTTCAATTCCTGGTTCTGTCAAAAAAAATTAATTAATTAAAAAACCCAAATTTACCAAAATTACACACTTTACCAAGGGTTAGCTAGAAAATCAAGTATTCTGCAAATAGCACCAATCAGTCCATTAAGCCAAGATATGCAGCAAGTATCTTTTGGGTCACTTGAACAACAAAAGCCCCATTCCTTCCCCAAAAATTCCTATTTTATAAAACATAGATAAGCTAAGTTTGATTATTTCATCCTTATATTCTGCTATATGCTCTACTTCTGTACCCAATCAATATTAGCTAAGTGACTACCTTTAATCTTATTATTGATTATAATTTGACCTTCTCTGTGCCTACTCCATGATTTTGACCTAAAAACATTCTTGGGGTGAAAATCTTTGGTGGTAACCCACTGATGCTATGGCCTGCCTATCATGAGCTACTTCTCCTTCCCAATAAAACTTTCCTGCTCTTAACCTCTTTATCCTAATAAGCAATCTGAACTTAGTGAAACAGAAATAGTAAATGTCAAATGACTTAAAATATAAAACTTCTATACCATTTAGCTTGAGGATACACCAAGACCACACAAATACACCCAATGCTGGACCACAGTAGTTTTACATAGTTCTAGGAGCTTCTTGCTAGGTCTGGCATCTCCTGAACAAAGAATTGGATACAAGAAGCAACAGAGTGCAGATTTTTTGAAAGCAAAACAAACTGCACTCGTAGAGGGTAAGAGCAGGTTTGTTAAAAATGATCACAGTCAGCATTAGTGTACAAAGAATGAGACCTTTGCTACCCAGAATAACTGGAATGGTCCACTGTTATGTAAATATGGTACGTGGGGTGTGTGGAATTGTTCTATCAAAACCTTTTTATCATCTTGCCATCATTATTGAAACATTTGCAACAGTGCCTTATGATAGGTACTATCGCAGTTAAAGAAAACATTAGAAATTGGTCCTGTAAACACAGCCAGATCTAAATGAAGGATTAGAAATAGCATTTACAGATTGATCCTGTGAATAGGGACCAAGGCCCATTATCCCCTGGGCCCCGTACTCATTATATCATTTCTCTTTTAAGGAAACATGTTGTTGAACTTGTTAGTAATGTTTGCTTCTTTAGTCTCTCTGTCTCTTTGTTTCTGTCTCTGTTTCTCTGTCTCCATGTCTCTGTTTCTCTGTGTCTCTGTCTCTGTTTCTCTCTCTGACTGTCTCTGCTTGTCTGTCGCTCTGTCTGTCTCTCTCGCTCTCTTTCTCTGTCTCTCTCTCTTTAGTGCACATCACCCTCACACACCTGCAATCCTGTCTCTTGAGTGTGAACTTCTTTACTTCTGCCTAATAAATCTTTCTGTGCCTTTCACTGAAGTGTTTTGGAATACTTTTTATCCATGGTCTGCAAAGTACCTTGCTGAGATAAATTGAGCTTTCCATGGTTTCTTCTGAGGAAATTTTTATGACTATCTGGTGATATTTCCCTTGAATGGTGCTGGAGCATTAGACACCTATGTGTAAAGAGAGAGGGAGAGAGAGAGAGAGAGAGAGAGAGAGAGAGAGAGAGAGAGAGAGAGAGAGAGAGAGAGAGAGAGAGAGAGAAAGTGCATTGTATCTTCCTTTCATGAAATGTACAAAGTTTATTCAAAAGGAATAGATCTAGTCATCTGAGTTGAAATTATACCTAAGTTATTCAAGATCTTTTAGGCAGACTTCTTAGATATGATGACAAAAGTAGTGTCAATTCAAGTAAACTAACAAATAACAAGATTATTGGATTATATTAATATGGAAAGCTTTGTGCTTCAAATTGAGTTAAACCACAGAGGGAGTAAGAATCATTAAATAGTTGTATCTGAACAGCCTGAAGAGTTGAAACAGAATTCCTATATGTGCAAAACCACCTTCATAACTATAGAGCCCCAATAACTAAGCACAGTACCTGGTTTTCTAGTAATAAAAGAAAAGATGGATTTAAAAACATACAGACAGTGTTGAGAAGCCTTCAAAAAATAAATCATGGAGATAAATTCTACCCACTTGAAAAAAAGAGGATAAATTATATCCATGCATTACACTTGAAACAGTGTAACCAGGAAAACAAAGAAGAAACTCAACATACAACAGTGCCTGCTTTTACATTTTATATTTTTTTAACTTTTTTAAAGAGAATACATAATAGTAATATAAAAGAAAAATTAGAAATTTACAAAAATTCACTAAACAAAATAACACGATTTTGACAGTGTTTGTTGTATTGCATTTTCTATCTTCAGAGTAGTTCTTCAGATCACCAGATATATGTATGCAAAATTGGAAAAAGAAAGAAAAAATCAAAAATGTCATAAAAAATTAAGAAAGGAAAAAACAGAAAAAAAATTGGAAAAAGACAAAGACAAACAAACTAAGCATCAACTGCCCCTTTCCATAGACCACTAGAAATCCACAGTACAGTGTCCAAATGACCCTGCTTACAAGTTTGTTTTTTTTTGTTGTTGTTGTTGTTTTATTTGTATTGGGGATTGAACTCAGGACCTTGCATTTGCCAGGCACCTACTTAAGCCACTGCACTATGTCCCAAGCCCTGCTTACATGTATAGATAAGTCTCTCCTACTTCCTCTCCTGACTTTCTCATCTCAGTAGTGTCTTCCTTTTGAATAGGTTGCCTGCTTTTCCTTTGGACTTGACATAGAGAAGTAAGGAGAGAAATTGTGCAAAATATAACATTGGGTTGTGATTTTATTTTCACTAATTTGAAATGCAATAGATAATAAAGAATGACATAAGCAAATACTGTGTAATATACTTACACTAAATACAATAAATTAAGTCTTCCGCATGCAAGCCTGTTTTAATGTTATTTGAAATGGCATATGTAACTATACAGTTGTACATGTATACATTCTGTATATGTGTACTGCACACAAAAAGCTGTATTCAAATGTATTTGTATATTTCTGGTTTTGTTTTGTTACTTCTATATTTCCAATATAGTCAATTTAAATAGTGTAAAATTACCTTTAGTAATTTTCTTTACTGAGTTCAGTAAATTACCTGCTAATTACAATGAAGTCATTAAAATACATGTTTCACAAAGTTTTTGCCTCTGAGGGAATAAGTATTATTACATTTTTGTATATCACTAGTTCTCAACATTTTCCAGATAAAAATCCAAATAAGATATATTAACAGTGCAATGATATTAAATAAACACTTTTAGTAATATTTTATTTTTACTGTATTGTATTTCATTTATTTTTAATATATTTTAGTACAAGGACTACAAGGTCTCACTACACAGATCACTGGTAGTGATCCCCCTGTTCTCAGCCTCCCAAGTGCTGGGATTACAGGTGAGTGCCATCATGCCCAGTCTCAGGTGCCACGTCAGGGTGCCCCGGGGGCGGGGCTTGTAGAGTGTATACTTTAATGATATTAAGCTTAAAAATATCTTTTCACAAGTTACTTCACTATTACCTCATCTTATTGATCACTCTATAAAATAATTTTCTCTTCCTTTCTTTTATGCATTTGGTAGAGTCTCTCTATGAAGCTCGGACTCATAGTGATCCTGCTTTTGGCCTCACCAGCGTTGCAATTACAGGTGTGCACCACCACACCTGGACTCAATGGGCAGCTCAGTGCTCCCAGGGGCAGGTCTCGCACAGCACGTGGAGCCAGGAATCGGACCCAGGTCTCCGCGCTTGCCTAACTAGGCTAAGCCTGCTGAACTATCCCAGTTTTGTAATACTTGAAGTCTTTGATTTACCTCTTTTTATTTTGAGATAAGTAAGCAAATTTTTCTGATGAGAACTCTGACACATTTTTTTATTGCTTTTGTATCTGACAGGAAAATTACTTACCTATATAGCTTTAAGCTTTGCTAGTTAATGTTTTAGTATTTTTTAAATTAATCTTTACTTCATAAAATATATCCTGCTAGTCGTACATTTTATTGTTCTTCACTTTTGTAGATGCATGGTTTAAAAAACTCGATAAAGTGTCTCCAAGACTTTCTTGCTCTCTGCAAATTATTCAATTACAAATATTGTACATATTATAGTCTATTCTTAATAAAATCAGATTCTTGTTCATCATCTGATAAATATTTTACTATTGTTATAATATGACCAAAAATAGAATCCTAAAAATATAAATATCCAAATTCATGCAAGACTTCATGAACATATGGTTTGTGATAGTTCGCAGGCTGTTTTCCTTCAAATTCATGTACTACATCATGTTCATCAGTATGGCATAGAGGATAGGGCTTTCGTTGGAACTGGAAATCAACAAATGGAATCAGTGTTCCTGTAGCAAAGGTCTTAGCTTGTGTCCATCTTTCACTCTGTGGCACTGCAGCCTCAAAGTGTTACTTCCAAGGGAGAAGACCCTCGTTATCCATTGCTTCTTCTTGCATCTTGGAATTAAACATCTCTGTTCAGAACCATGAGCAATATATTTTTTTCATAAGCCAGATTGTTTATGTCTTTAACAGCAATTTGTCTGAATGTCAAGATCAATTTTGTCTAGGTTTGTTGAGAAAATGCTAGACACTACAATAGATAAGCAAGGTTTTACATAAATAAAATTATTTATTTTTCACACAAAGATAAATGGTTGGTAATGCAGAATGGAGCAGATTAAAGACAGTATTTTACTCAATTATTCAGGCATCCAAACTAAATTATTGCTACTTTCAAAATGCGAAGCTATGGCTCATGAAGAATTGCAGACCTAACAACGCCCAGCCAGCTTTCCTCCATCATGGGCCCTGCCACGATTTTGCCTTGCAGTGAGCTAGTGATGTATTACAAGCACTGCCACTGTGGATCAAAACAAATATTTTCTGCTTTATGTTTTGCATGTCAAATACCTTGCAACAGTGATGAAAAAGCTGACTGAAACCTAAATGTGGTAACGGGAATCTGGGTCATTGTTGCCGCTATAGCTAAGTATGTGTTTCAGAAGCAAATGTAAATAGTTTACAGGAGGAGTTTGCAATTAGAGAATTTGATTAGAGAAAACCCTAGAATGCTATAATCAGAGAATGAAGCAAAATCACAGTATGCACTGGGAAAGCCACAATTTTCATAGAAATATGTCTAATAAAAATAATGCTAATGAGGTTTCAGATATGAGGAAGGTCTCTACTAAGAAACAGGCTAGGGATGGTGAGGTAGCTCCATGGCATAAGTGCCTGCCTGGCAAGCCCAAGGTTCAAAGTTGGATCCCCAGCACCACATGTCATGCTGGCTCCACAACCCTGAGTGTACTGTGCCATCTTGGGAATCAGGTATGGTTGTGCATGCCTATAATCCTAGCTCTGGGGCAACTGAGACAGGAGGATCACTATGAGTACAAACTGCATAACTACACCCTGTTTAAATAATATATATTCTAGAAGCCCTGCATTTTACACTCTGGCAAAGAAACTGTCTGCATTTTTTCCATGTCCTTCTAGTTTATTTCAGGCTTAAAGAAGTAATTACTCTGGGCTAGAAAATGTCAAAACAATAGGCATACTGTGACATGGGTACTCTTGAATGCTTTTAGCAAACTGTGCAATAAAAAATTCTGAAATCAAAGCAAAATAAAAAAGTTTAAAGACTTAGGCCAAAAAAAAAGTGTGTGCAAATGTGCCACTAAGAAATGTATGGCTAAAAGTTGTTAGCACCATTGAAAAGAAGCCAAATAATTTTTTTAGATTAATAGAAGACATGCTTTTACAGTGTCTAATGAATTGCACAGATCTCACTTATCATAGGTTTAGTGATACAAATGTGTAAGCTCCTTGAAACTCCTTTGGTTTAAGAAGAAGGTCTAAGGCACCATGCTCTGACAGGGCAGTCTAGAGAAGTGTTATTTCAGGATACCTGTCCATACATTTAGCCATTCAGATGTTGCTGGGATTCTTTGGGCCGTTTTTCTTTGGGCTGACAGCAGAGCTTTGCATTATTACAATGATGCTGCATATCACTGTTAAAGATTGCAAAAGTGCTGTGTTTATGGAGATTTCTTCTAGTTTTTGAAAGAAGTTGCGTGCTACCAGACCATATTCAGCAGAGTCAGAGTCCCTCTGAAGAGTTCCCAAGGGAATAAAACTGTAAAAATAAGGTCAAATATATGATAGGTTCAGAAAATTCTGAAGCCCAAGAATTTGAAATGCCTGCCAAGGAAAGTACAGGTAGTGAGTGCAATCAGCGTAAGAGATATTGGAACCAGCAAGGCCATACACGCAGGGGTCCCAACCCAACACATGCCCTGAGGCTGACATGGAGCTGCAGGACTTAGAGTTGTCTGATAGAGTTGTGATCTTTCTTTGGTTTGATTCTTTTCTATTCATTTAATCTCCCCTTCTAGAAAATAAGTGTACACACTAAGCAATTGTGATTTATAGATTTTTTTTTTCATTTTTAAAATTATCACAGAGGAAAACAATTGAGACCTTGGCATGAAGAAGAGATTTTCAGGTTGGACTTTTGAGTAGTGCTGGAACCGTTGAGATATCAAGAAAGGAACTCAGGCATTGTGGGTTTTTCATAGGATAGTTGGCTTATGATTAGTGGAATTATTACACTGTATTTTCTTTATTCAGCTATTACAGATAGTTTAGGGAATTGTGTTTGAGTAATAAGTTGAAAAGCGGTGGAGTTGTATTGTTAACTGGAATGGATTGAGAGATGCTTAGAAGATAGAACTCCATCTCTGAAAGTGTCCAGATGGCCATGGGGTGTCACCTAGCATATTATATCTGGTCCTTGTCCCTTTTCAAATTCTTCCCTTTCACTTTGCTTCCACAGCACTGTAAGATGATCAGTTTTCATCCAGCACTCTCCTGCCCTATTTCTGCCTGGACACTGATTATGGACAGAATCTTCTCAAGCACGGAGTCAAAATAAAACTTTTCTCCTTTAAACTTTGAATGTGAGATTCTTCGGTCTTCATCATCAAGAGACTGATACAGTGAGTGATCAATGAGAAAGTAGAATCCTATTGTTTGTTTGTTTTTTTACAAGCAGTACAATATAGGACACATTTCATAAGATTATTTTACAATAACCCAAGAATCATATACAAAGAATGCATGAAGCCTGTCTACATGCTAATAACCAAAGAATCCAGCTGAGGTCCTGGACCGTAATATCCTGCCTTACTTCATTTGAAAACCTACAGCCCAAACAATGCCTCCCACAAGTTCAACTAGAGGTCTAGAGCACAAGACAGTATCTCATGAAGGCCTGTTTCATGGGTCTGTACTAGGAAGGCCCAAAGATCAGGAGTGGAAGCTAGAAAATCTATGTCAGTAGGATGAAGGTTCTGTGCTACCAAGCTGAGGGTTCTGCACTGAACAAGGTAAAAATCAGAGCTCCCCCTAGAAGTAAGAAGCCATTTTCAGCAATAGTGAAGTCCCAAGCTCCTTCAGCAATGATGAAAACTGAGTTCCCATCAGAAAAGCCAATGTGATAGGCTTCTGCATGAGGCTGAACCATGTACCATCTTCCCTGCCAAAGCCAGGAAATGATGGTCAAGATGAAGACCAGAGCTCCCGCCAAATGAATCATAGCCATTCTCAGTGACTGCAAAGTCCCGAGTCCCTCCTTCACTGAGAACAACTAAGTTCACCAGGAAAGGCAGTATGACAAGGTCACCCAAAACAGCCCAGGAGAACCAGCAGCTTCCAACAGCTCCAACAGCTTCTCCAAGCAACTTCATTAACAGCCTCTCAATAGCTTCTCCAGTTCTTCCTCTTAGACTGCTGACAGCGATCCTCAGGGGCCCTCCCACACCCTGGACCATGGTGGCTCAACTCAGTTGGGGATAACACATCAAAAAGCAGTCAGCAGTTCACAACAAAGCCAAACCAAGAAGTATAATGTGACATTTCTACCTGTATTCTAATAGGGCAATTAGTCACATGGACCTGCAAAGGCACAAATGAGCTAAGAACTGTAATCCTTGGCTCCCTCTTGCTTCCTGCAGCTGCACACTACAAAGGAAATGAGCCAGTCTTCAATCAGCTGCTAGCTGTATCTGTCAGTTTGACACAGTCCTACCAGAGTGTCTGCTTGTTTTTCTTTACTCCTTCTTTAAGCCATGAAACAATTATCTAGAAAATGTCACAACTGCTTTCTTTGCCATTCTTCCCCCACATTTCGTCATGTATTCAATATATGAGTAATACAATGCTCTCACCTGGAAGTCTCCTTTCATTCAAATGAGGTTAGTCTTCACTTAGAACAGTAATACTCCTTTGTAATTCCCCTGGTTAATTTTGTGTTTTCTTTCTCCACGCAATGCAAAGACTTCAGGGAAGAAAAAAAGCAGAGTGGAAGTGAAGTTCAGAGACAGAGCTTCGTAAAATGTATTATATAGTAAAATGTGCTGTCATAGAGAGCTGCTATGCACAGAACAATGGAGATAGCACTGCATATGAGGAATTCTTTGGGGTTTTTTTTTTGTCTTGCTTTCCTCTTTGAATTGTGCTTCTTATTTTAACCACTTTTCTTTTTACATCTTCCTCTGCCCTCTGTTTTTTCTTCTTTCTCCTCTTTCTCTTCAAGTCAGGATGGCTGTTGATGAGGTTGGAAAACTGTACTCCTCCTTGTGAACAAATCAGTGTGCTAGCTAGAGCTAGTGAGTTCAAAAACTGAGCTAATTTGCAAAGAAAGTACATATTTGATTTCTAGATGTATACTGAATGTGTTACAATAATTAAGGCTAGTTATTACTCAAAAATCCTCAGAAATGGCAGAGAATTGGAACAATAAGGAAGTTTTATTCTCCTCTTTCTGGTAAGAGAGCTTTGAGAAGAAAAAAAAAAATGTGCATTACTTAAGTAGGTCAAATTGGCATCATGTGCAATTAAAAATCCTGTGCATGATTTTTTTAAGGATGAGAGGAGACATATTCGCAAGAAAATGAAGCACAAAAAAATCTTAAAGACTATATAATTATACAAAGGGAAAATTATAAAAATATTGAAAATCATAAAAATGTATAACTTCAAAAATAAATATTTGAAGAATGAAAAATTTTATTTATTTGTATTTTTAAGGAGGGGTCTACAGGGTGTTCATGGTCTCACTACTAGATCGGACTCATAGTGATCCAACTGTTTACAGCCTCCTAATTGCTGGGATTACAGGCACGCACCAGTACGTCCAGTTTCAATTGCCATCTCAGTGAACCCTGGGGGTGGGGCTGGCATGGAAAGCCTGGGGATCGAATCCTCGGCCCCTGCACCTATTTGCAGGCTCTTCAATCGTTTGAATTATTTGGCTGGGCCCAGAATGAAAATTTTTGAATTCACAAAATTGTATGTTGTGTCTAATGATTGCATGGCCTCAATAACAATGAGAAACTGAATCACATAAAAATCATGAATATACAAAGGCATCAGATGTTTTGCTTAAAAGAATAAAAGTAGGAACAGTTACATATCATTGATGAGAAGAGAAAAGGTTAAAAAACTAAGAATCTATTAAGTTTAAATTTTCAATTTACATTTTAAGGAAAAATTGTGATATTAGCCAGTATTTGAATGCTCTTATTATTCTAATTTTTGTGCTCTGTCAGTTTATACATATCGCATGATCCAGTTTGGTCTTTCCTACAAGTGCATATCTATTGTACTTTGTCACTTATTATCTGAGCAAGACTGAAAACCTGTAGCAGATGGATGTTATTAAGGTTTGCAGTTGCATCCTGAACTGAACTTCAGGACAGTAAAATGGTATTAAGGAAAATATTTGTGCAATCCAAAACAATCAATATTTCACTCACTTTAGCAACTCTGGTAATGCCTTTATTATGCCAATTGTCTTATCGTAAGATAAAATTTTATTACTAAGAGAAACAAGGTATCATTATTAGGTTAGAAATCTGTTAAGTCTTTAAATATTCTAAATTTTTTTAAAAATTGAATTAATATATGATAGAAAAACCACATTTATTTTTAAAAAACTTCTGAGTGAGTGACTTCTTTTAAAACACTCTGTTCCTTCATTTTTTAAACACTCTTCATGTTCATTTCATCAAAAATTTAAGGAGGATCAGTCTTAGCCATTACTTGTACTTTCTGAATGTATAAAACCCATTAGTATCACAACCATGCTTTTTCTGCCTTCACTCATCATGCATCATGATAATCATATTTTCTTATAAAATCTTATGGGCAGGCCAAGTAGCATTGGACTGAAGTGCCTGCAAGCAGGTAGAGGGACCAGGGATTCAATCTCTGGGCCTGATATTCAGGCCCCGGCCCTGGGGTACGCTGAGTTAGTAATTGAGACTGGGCATGGTGGTGTGCCCCTGTTATCCCAGCTCTTGAGAGGTTGCACACAGGCAGATCACTATGAGTCAGATTTGTTAGTGAGATCCTGTACACTCTATAGAGCCTTCCCTAAAACACCAGAATAAATAAATAAATATATAAAATCTTTTGAGTATTGTCTACCTATCGTTGATACCCAGGATACCGTCAAGAACATGAAAAGTGTTGTGTAAGTATTTGCTATTAGTATTTGTTGGGTATCCTAAGCACCACTGAAAAGCCAGAAATCTGAGCAGAGACCAATTTCATAAAACTTTTCCTCACACAAATAAATATATTCCATTTTGTTTATTGAAATTCTACATATATTTTACTTTAAAACTGAAAGAGCAGTTATGTAAAGAAAGTTATTATTGCATATGTAATTTCAGTGATTAAACAATGAAGCAATTTATAGCATTTTTCTTTTGAATCTATTGAAAATTTCTTTGAGGGAGGAAATTTATTGATTGATGTCATAGACACTAAATTTTAGGTTTCTTGTTTCTCCAGATAAAGAGCATCATATTACAAGATATAGAAAACATTATATAGGAACAAAATGTTTTTATACATAAAGAATATAAAATATATACTCTATCATAAAAGGTTCTTAAGAACCTTATCAATATGATATATAGAATCCTTAGCTTCATTAATTCACTTTTTTTCTTTTTTTATGTGTTTGTTTGTTTGCAGTACTGGGGACTGTGCTCAGCACCTTGTACTTGCCAGACGGGCAGCCATGGAGTTATCCTCCCAGCCAGATTTTTCTCATTTGTGAAGTGTACATTATTATGTAGCTTGAATATTTATCATTATGACTAAATGACATAATCAATTGTATGTATGAATGTGTGTGTGTTTATAAATGTATATATGTTTTAATGGTTGATGCATGTCATCCAAAAATCTACATGGTCCCCACAGTGGAGGTACCCAGGAATCCCGTGAATATTTGTTTTTATTTATTTTGGTATTTGGAGACAGGGTCTTGCTTCATAATTCATGTTGTCTCTGAACTTGTTACATAGCCCAGATTGGCCAAACTCAGTAAGATCCTGATGCCTAGCCACTTGGATGTGGGGATTACAGATGTGTGCAACTACAGCCAGCTGGTGCTGTACATTTACAAGAGGTGAGTCTTGGTGGATGGTCCTTGGGCCACTGGGAGTGCACGCCAAGGGGACTGTGGGATACCGCCAGTCCTTTTCCTTGCCCACATCTTCCTGGATAGGGCTGTGACCTCTCACTGAGTCAAGCACCCACCCCATGCTGCGTTACCTTCAGCAGAATCCTGATCTAATAGCAGCACACTTTCTTGGATTTGGACAATAGTTATAGCAATAAAAGCTGAGTAATACAGAATATTTTGATACTATCTGGGAACAAAAATATTTGATTCTGGGTGGTAAAATTAAGAATACAACTATAAATACCTGAAAAATAAATAATCACAAAGATCTGTTTACTCTTATAAGAGAAATTCTCTTGGCATTTTAAATAATTTTGCCCTAGTTCCAAAATTAAGCAGAACTAAGTTGCTTACATAAATAATACTTCCTCTGACTAATCGCTGTAAAAATATACAATTATTGCTATGGGACACACAACTGAATTGGATTTAAATGTTTATATTTAACATCTACTCACAAATTTAGGTCTATGGAGGAATATGTATCTTAATGCAGTACTTCCTGAAACAAATTTGTCTTAATGAAATCTTTATGAAATTCACATAATTATTAGTTGGAAGCACAATATGAATTTTTAAGTGACTTTTCATTTAACAGCTTAGAAGACAGAAAAATGACACTGAAATGGATGTACTGTCACTGCATATTATGATGACTATGTTATTTCTAGAAGAATATGACACTGGCGCTTCTAATCATTTAGTTAAAAGTAGGAAACCTTCCTCTTTCACCTTGAGAATGAAAGTGATTAAAAACTGATTATGTAAGTAAGACCACAGAATCAATCATTGCCTAGCAATACATTCAGAAGAAATTAAGTTAACATTGAAAATAGCTTAGTAGCTACTGCTGGATGAGAGGATAAGAAGGCCATTCCAGGTTTTCTGCAATTTAGATTCAAGTGTTGACCTTAGGTGCCAGGTCACAGGTGAGGCCCTCACTAGTGCTAAGTGGCAATAGCACTCGCTTTTGGAGTAATACTTTCTGCAGCTGAGACAGATTCTCAGCAATCTCAGTGGCGTGCCTAGTTCTCATTCAGTCAACTGATCATTTGTAATGTCTCTCCTGGAGAGGTTCCCTCAAAGAATAAATTTCTCAAAGCAGCAACCCAGATTGGGTGGCTGTGCCATTATCTGCACTTCAAGTCTAGGAGAACTGAAAGGAAGTCAGCACAAAGGCCATGCTTTTTAGGCCATTTCAAGATTTCAGCATAGGTTTAGTTGAAAGTAGTGCAGAAATATCTGGCTTTATATAAACGACATGACTCAATTTCTAACTTGCCTGAGAATAAGGATGTTTCCTGGGACATCTTTTATGCCAGACAAACAGAAAAAGTGAGACTCTCAGGGTACAGCTAAACTTGTGCTTCACTATTGAATCAATTAAAGTTTACTACAAGAACAAAATAACATGTCTTTATTATGTCTGATACAATATGTCAGAATGATAAAGAATATATAGAGTAGGCTTACAGTAGATATCAGATTGGGGGATTAGAAGAATTTAAAGTGGCCACGTGCAGCCTGAAGAGCTGGAGGACGAATAGAGAGCCAACAGCCTGAAGCTCTCTGCAAAGTTTGGTGTGGGTTCTTATGAGAAAACAGAGGCGTTCTGCACAGGGAGACTGAAGAGTTTGCATTGGAAACCTGAACCTAAAAAGCCATGCCAAAGATGGTTCTCCTTCAAAGAAAGTGGAAACTTCTGTCCAGTTTTATTCCACCCAGGCTACAAGTCTATTGATTAGTAACACCAATAGCCAGGTGTCAGTCATTCAAAGATGCACCTGACACCGTGCTTCACCAACCCATGAGGCAGACATTTTTAGCTCTTCCAATTTGGTATCAAAATTACCTATCTCAGTTATACAATGAGAATCAGCACTCATAAAATTTTAGCATTTATTTGAGTCTAAAATTCTCATCAGTATTTTTTTCTTAAGTTTTATTTTTTTATTTTAATTTTTTTGTCTTTTTGAGACAGGGTCTCACTATGCAGTTCAGGCTGGCCTTAAGCTCACTTTGTAGCTCAGGCTGGTCTCGAACTCACAACAAGCCTCCTGCCTCAGCTTCCCAAGTTCTGGGATTACAGTCCTGCACCACCACGCCCGGCTTAAGTTTTAGACGTAGGTGAATATCTATTAAGTATTTAGTATAAAACATTTATTTATTTATTTATTTATTTATTTATTTATTTATTTTTAATATTTTCCATACTGGGAATTTGTATGTACAAGTTAAGGAACTTGTACTTGCCAGGCAGGTGCTGGGCATTGAGCCAATACCCACAACCCTTAAGTATTTAAAAACTTGAAAACCCCATTTTCTCTGTTTTGGCTCTTATATTTTGTGGTTTCAATGTCAACTTGTCCTTTGTAGTAACTTGTTCTTTTTTCCTGTGAATCTTATTAATTTTCTGAAAATTTTACTGTCAGTAATGTTTTTGAAAACAACCATTGCTTCTGAAACATTTTTTATGATGCTACTTTTGAAAGAATATTTTATTTCTGCCAATAATAGTTATTTATACACTTCTGGTTTTTAATGCTTCCTGTGGAGTCTCATTTAGTAATTATACTCAATATTGAGTGATGTCAAAATATTTGTTTACCTCTCCTCAACTTTGAAAACTCTTAAATTTTCTGTTATACAAAAATCTTCATTGCAAAGTGTATTACCAATACATAAAGCAATCTTCTTGAAGTTTAAAAAATATCCTCAAAATTGTTATTTAAAAAGTTTTCCATACACAAATTTCAATTTGAGTTTTTGGCAAGAGGTTATTAGATGACAAGTACTTTTCAAGTAACTTGATACTGATGCATTGTACTTCAGCTAATTCATTTTCCACTTTTTATGACAGTGGATCAAAAATAATATTTTATCTTTCATAAAACAACTTGGCATAAACATGAATGAACTGCATACATTTTTTCCTTTCTATCTAACAATGAATCCCCAAAGAAATTTTAAAGGTTGTAGCAAATCTAGTATAAGAATTGACAGTGGTAAAGGTAAGAATTTTAAATTGAATAGCAATAATGTTTATTGTACTTAGCAAGTGCTTTTTCTTAACATACCCAAATATATTTTTATATGTCTTTTAAAGCTCAATAGTCTATTTCATTAGAGAATATATATTTCACAAACTTTATTTCTGTACTCTTGTGTATCTTGTTTGTATATTGTATGTTGTTAGCATTATCTAACCCACCTCTCAGTATTCTCTCCTTACATTTTGAACACTTATCTTAGTATTTCATTCACTGATAGTACCTTTGGTTCTTCCTGTTTCGGTTACTCTTGTCTTCTCTTGTTCCTGAGACAAATACCTGACACCCAAAATGAAAGAAAGAAAGGTTTATTTAGCTCACACTTACTTCAGGCCTCAGTCCGTAACAGGCTAGCACCCAGAGTGGCACAGGGCAGAGGGCTGCAGTTCATAATGGTGGCAAAGAGCAAGAGCAAAAGGGAGAGCTTGGGGAGATGGCTCAGTAGAATAAGCACTCGCCTGGCAAGCGCAAGGGCCTGAGTTCAATCTGTGGTTCCACAAAACAAAAAACAAGAGCAAAATAGAGAAGCAGCATCAGCAGGCACAAAGGAGAGGAAGTCTGTCTGTTCCTCTTTTGTCACATACATGTTTCCCACCCTGATATGGGTGTAACACTCAAACCCATAATCCCAACAGTACTAAGATCCATAATCCCAGTGGATCATGAGTTAATCTCGAAGTCCAGAAGTGCATGCAATAAACAAACACAAAAATAACATAGTTACTGTTCTAAAAAATCTAAATGACAGAAATACTGTACAAAAAGAATGATAACAAAACAGAGTATGAACTTGCTTTTAATAACTTTACAGAAGACTTCAATTTCATTCTAAATAGGATTGTATCCTTGTGGAGAATGACACATTTCAATCTCTTGCTCATTTCAGCCTCAACAAACATCAAACACTTTGCTTCATGCAGCAAAACACAAATTAGAGCATAATCTTCTGGGAATTGTATTCTTGAGAATCAGACAATAGCATAGTGTTAGATTTTTAACCTGGAAGACAAAAGTTAAGTTGGAGCCACAACAATGTAGAGGAATCTTTGAAAACATGGAAATTTTTGAATAAAAGAAAACTGTGATACTGCAAAGGAGAAATTCTAATGAAAACTCAAAAAAAAGTATTTATAATAGTGTTCTACGGGGCCAGCCAAATAGTTCAGAAGATTAAAGCACCTGCAAGCAGGTGCAGGAGTCAGGGATTCAATCCCTGAGCCGACCATGCTAGGCTTGCTCCTTGGGCATGGTGAGACCACAATTGAGACTGGGTGTTGTGGCGCAAGCCTGTAATCCCAGCTCTTAGGGGGCTGTATACAGGTGAATCACTATGAGTCTGATCTACTAGTGAAACCCTGAAAACTCTGTAGACCCTTCCATAAAATTAAGCAAAAGAAATAGTGTTGCACAAATATTGTCATAGCCTGGAGATGAATGTTTAGTGCTATTATATTATAATATACTTTCTCGTTCTGGTTGGCCAGAGGAGCTATATTATTTGGCAACATTCAAAGATTCACAAAACTATATTCATTATGTGTATTATTCCATGATCATTTTTAATTAGTGACTCAAAGTAAAATAATAAAAAAATCAGTACTAGTGTCTTAATTTAGGGACCAAAGAATTTACAGAAAACTTTTTCATTGATACCAAATAATCATAATTTTAAAATACACGAAATAATAGTACAATATTCAGATAAAAATGAAAGCACACAGGTGCAGGGGACCTCAGTTGGATCCCCAGCACCACACGCTGCTCCCAGACCTGCCCTCAATGTGGGCTGTGTAGCACTCCCAAAAACGTGATAGCACACTCTATTTTCAAAGCATTCCAAATTTAGTAGTCCTTTATGAGGCTAAAAACTGGCTTCTGATATACATGTATACCTACTTGGATAACTCTGTTCACCACATTAGTTCAGACAAATATTACAAAAGTCTAGGTTTGCAAAACTGTGTACCAAATTCAACCAATAGGTGCAACACTATTTGGAAGTCATGATTGCCTGCATGTTTGGGCACATACGAAAGAACTAAGGCAACATCAGTTTAAATAGCTTACAAAACTAGGTTCCATCTGTCCTGATGCATTAAACATCTATGTTATGCCTGGGGAGCTTTGATATAGTTTATTTATTTGTTTACTTTTGGTGGTACCGGGGATTGAACTCAAGACCCTGTGCTTGCTAGGCAAGCACTTTTTCTACTGAGCTATCTTCCCAGCCCAATAGAGTATAAGTTTAAAAGATTTCTATTCTCAAGAACTTCAGAGTCAAAAAGGTAAGAAACATTTTTTAAACAAAAAGTTACAGTAAAATATTACTTATGGTCTGATAAAAATGAACCTATTAGAATCTTTATGTCACAAAGAAAGACTATTTCTACATGAGAGAAGAGAATGAAAAGAAAATCCCAGAGAGAGGCCAGGTGTGATGGTGTATACCTGTAATCACAGTGCAGGGGAGGCCAAGCAATGATGATCTCTGTGAGGCTGAGGCTACTCTGGGCTACATAGCATGTCCAAGGCTAGCCTGAGTATTTAGACATGGAAACAGATTAACTTCAACTGATGCCTTTGATGAGTCTATCTACCTCTATCTCTATCTCTATCTATCTCTATCTCTATCTCTATCTCTATCTCTATCTCTATCTCTATCTCTATCTCTATCTCTATCTATCTGTCTATGCTATGATAATGTAATCACAATTTTTTATCTGTTACAATAGCTTTTGAAAGTAAAAAGCAATATGAGGTTATTTGTGTGTTCTCATTTAAAAAAAAGAAAAAAGAAAAGAAAAAACCAAAGCAAGAAACTAAGCAAAGGTAGAGGAGAGCATATGTGGTAATCAAGATTTCACTACAGAATGTTTTATTCCACGGTTGTCTCCCCTGGGAACACATGCTTTCTTTTGCTAGCTAATGATATTTTCCTGTCATTAAGCATTGATATCAGCACATTTTGGTTTCTACTGCCCAGAGCTAAATGAATAATCCTAATGACTTTGCTATATCTGTTTAACTCTTGAATTTTTTTTCCAGCAGCCTAACAATGACAACAACTCATTTTATGGTGTTGTACCTAAAGGGAATGTTATAATAAGCAAACAACACATTTTCCTTTAGCGTTTTTGGATGTTCACTCAATCAACAAATATTTACAAAATATCTAGTTCTTTCTTTACACTGCATTATACTATGCTATTCTTTGGTGATAAAGTTAGCTAAGATTATTGGAGACACTATTCTGAAGTGTTTCATTGATTATAAACAGTAACTGCCATGTGCATACTGAAATTACTTGTTCAGTGTCAATACACAGTTAAGAAAAGTGCTTAAGTTATCATATTGGTCTTTCAAAAAGTTATTTGACAACTGGCAAACACAAGATCCTGAGCTCAGTCCCTGGTACCACAAAAAAAATGTTATTGACAATAAGGAATTGGCAATAATCCAGACTTGAAAGGGAAGAGAACTGAGGAAAGTTTTCTGGAGGTAACATGTAGGGCAACAAGGCACAAAGAGGAATGAAAGTTGAGGCCCACCCGATGGAAGATTAAGCTGCTTCAGAGGTTAAAATGCATAAGAGAGACAAGGAGAATGAAGCAAAGTTGAGGTATGAGGAGCTGATATCCAAGCTAAGGCTGGTGAGGCTAACAGAAGGTAGGTCACAATAGACCTCACATATTATGCTGAAGCCTTGATATTTTGTTCTGATCTTTCTGTGTTGTATTTACATATATCCCCAAAGCCTCATGTGATCATAGTTGGGGCTTTTACAGAGGTGTTTGATTCTATAGTGTGACTGATTCATGGTTCAGTGATAGGATTAATGGTGCTAAGATTAAGGGTGAGTCATTAGTACGTCATCAACTGATTGGTCTGGCACCACCCAAACCTCTGGTAGTCTCAAGAAGGACGGGGGCTATTAATGCCACTTACTTGCTTTGCTACCTTCTGCCTGCCATGAATTGTTTCCTTTCTGTACTGCTGGTCTGCCCTGCCATGCTGCCTTGGAGACAGCTAACCGTGGACTCAATTCTCTATAAATTGTGAGGCAAATAAATCTTTGCTTGCTCAAGTTTAGGAGTCAGGTATTTTGTCTTCATAATAAGAAAAATAACTATGACAGAATTTGGTACAAGAGAAGTGTGGTACTATGAGTATACCTCACCAGGTGATTCAGGAGACTTTGGAATAAGCTTGTGGGAAGACAAAGTTAGGAAATGTTTGGAAATGCCAGCTGAACAGTAGAGAAGAAATGCCTTAGACTATACTTGATGGAAGTTTCTCATTAGTACTCAGAAGACCAGAATGCTATATGAAATTTTGCCGATAAAGACCAGGGTCTGGAGGCTTTTGTGGGTAGGACTGCATTGGCTGTTGGATTCCGGATGATGTGTGTTATACCTTGACAGAAAATTTATTTGCATATGGTTCATGTCCAGAGACTTTACTGGAGACTAAGATAAAAGGTCATAGACTATCCTGCTCAGGTGGTGGCATGACTACTGGTTGACCATCATGAATCAAGAACAAAGACTTCAGCAGAATGAGCTCAAACATTGGGATTTTGGCAAGAAAGAAAGTCCTAGTAAAGTGTGGACTTGCAAAGACGAACAGGGAAGAAATTGATCAATAAAAATACTAGCAAGAAAAGGCATGAATTTTAGAAGAAGACAACAAGAAGAGACCATAAAAACAGTACTGCAAGCAACAGGATTCCTGCCTTTGCAGTTTTAAGAGTTGCAAAGATAAAACACTTGACTATGAGCAGAGAGTACCAAAACACCATGATCCAGAATGGGAGTGTCTTAGAGAAGTTATTCCTTGGGATTTGGTTCATGGACATTCAAGCCATGTGGACAGGAGAAAAAGAAGGCTGGCTACTACGCGAACTAAGGCAGATCCTGGCATCATCCACAATGTCCTAGTTTTAGATGCATACAAAATGCAAGAATTAGATTTCCAAAGAAGGGCTTGGAGGCCAAGCAGTAAGTCCATGAAAAGGCTGTGCTGGAGCTGTCAGTATGTAGCTGAAAATGCAGGGGAGACTCCAGAGGTTTTGAGAAGACAGGAACTTGGATTGTATGAAGAAAACTGGAAGGAGGGAGCAGAACTGTGTAAAGAGAGAAAACGTGGGTGCTATCACAGCCTGCAGTGCCACAGTGGCAGTGCTCCCCAGACCCTTTGCAGCTCACAACTTGGCACAGTGTATCAGGGTTGCAAGACATAGAACCATGGCACTAAACACTGGCCCTGCTGGATTTTGGACGTTCTTCTTCCCATTGCTTTGTATCTCTCTCTCGGTAAATTTTGGAATGAAAATGTTTATCTTGCTCAATTACATGTTGGAAATGCTTAAATTCCATTTCTTTTGTACATGAGCTTGCAACTAAGAGGATATCTTAAATTTCTGAGGAGATTAAGAACTTGGAATTTTCCACAATACTTAAAATGTTAGAACTTTGACAACTCTTGGAGATGGACTAGATTTTTTTTTTTTTTTTTTTTTTTTTGCATAAAGGGGTATGTATGAGCCTTTGGGGATCAAGAAG
Organism: Ctenomys sociabilis; assembly: GCA_004027165.1. Classification (NCBI taxonomy): domain Eukaryota; kingdom Metazoa; phylum Chordata; class Mammalia; order Rodentia; family Ctenomyidae; genus Ctenomys; species Ctenomys sociabilis. Next base: position 27,394 of record PVKA01027298.1, read on the forward strand.
CAGAATATTATAGTTTGTGTCTAGTTTTCTTGCAGAAGCCTCACATGACCATAGATGCAGCTTTCCAGAGTGTGTGGTTAATTCATGGTGCAATTCTAGAACTAACAGAATTAGGATTAAGCATGTTAAGTAGTCTGGATAAGATACAAGAAATAGAAAGTGCTGTGACTGTCCCTTGGTTGGCTTGCTACCTTCCAACTAATATCAACCAATTTGCCTCTACAATGCCTGTCTTCTCAGCCACTCTGTCTTGGAACCATCAAATTATGAGATGAAAACTCTACAAACTGTGCGATAAATAATTCTTTGTTTCTTAATTGTTGGTGTTGGGTATTTTGTATCAGAATTAAGAAAATTAAATAAAACACAATCTGCACTTGAATTGTGAAGCTGTTCTAAAACTGGTAAAGGAAATTTGGGTTTTGTAGTAATTGAGAGAAGAAAAGATAAGGAATAACAAATACTATAAGTACAAGTACAGAGAGTGGTTTTGAGATGAGACAATCAAACGTGATACATGGTTCAATGTGGAAGAATCTGATCATCAGAGTCTTAGATTTCTGTTGTTACTGTTATCTTGTTGATGTTGGTGTTACTGTGTTATTTTGGCTTTTCAGTTTGGCAAACCATGTGACATTTCAGCACCTGAAAAGCAACGATATAACATAAGTATTAAATTTATGTTACTTGCAGGATCAGGGTTCAGATTCTTATTTGTGTGATTCATTGTTAATTTCTAATCTGTGTTTCTGACCTACAGTTTCATGATCTTTAAAAATGGGGATAACAGTGGTACTTACCATGTTCCTCTTATGATTAAGTGTAATAATATACATAATCAATCTAATTAAAGAAAATGTAGGTGAGGACAAAATACCCATTCGAATTGGGGATTGGAAAAATTTTGTTGGAGCTGGGACCAGCTTTATGGGTGTGCAATGTATTCAATGACTGATATATTCAGAGAACTTTTGGTTTCATGCTTACATGGTTTGTTGGTATGCTATGCGAGTCCTGAAATTCTTAATGATTTTATGTTTGAAATGTATGTTTCGTAAGTGGAATGTGTTCTCTGTGCTAGGCTTCCTTAAGAAAACATCAGTACATGGCTTCAGTAAGAGAAATGTAGCTTTCCACATTTCTAAAGGCAGTCAATCCAGTAGCAAGGTTATGATTTCTCCTATGACCTGTCCTTGCCACAAGTTTGAGACCTCCCAGTTGAGTCCTCAAGTAATACCTGATTTCTCTTTTCATATCTAAATATTGTCCTTTGAGATGGATGCCAGTCGCTATTGGTTATGCTCCACCTATACGACTTCAGTTGGCATTTGTAACCACTAAAGGGTCTACTTCCAAGACAATCCTTTGTTTTTCCATTTTCACTCATTATTAGCACACGATTGTGGTACATAAGGCTTGTATGCCTTGTGGGGAGTTGGTGCATATAAAGAAAAGATACCATTTCTCTTATCATCCCTTTCTATCCCTCTTCCTGACCCCTCACTCTATCTCCTGCAATTCACTTTGGTGATTCCCATGTCTTAGTTGTTCTTTTTCATTTTTTAATGGATTACTTCCATAAGTATTATTTGTTTCTATGTTTCTCTTCTAGTCTTTTTTGCTCTTTATGCTTTTCGTTCTCCCCCTTCGCTTCTTCCCCTTTTCACATGGATGTTTTCAACCTTCTTCACAATACCTATCATGAATTTTTCTCTTTATTTACAAAAATCTGTATTTAGTGCCTTTATGACTCAGATGTTTCATTTTTACATTAGGCCTATGTGAACTACTCTGTGTAGCTGGCTCAATTTTGAGTGAAGAGAGGAGAGAGGCAGCTCAAAGAAAAGGATGTGAAGAAGAAAGAATAAAACATAAATATTTTGGGTTACTGCTTCATGCAGGACTTAGAGTACAAATAAGTGAGTGAACTGGAGAAATGAAAGGAGCAAAACATTAGGAAGAAAGGCTAGAATATAGAGTGGCTGGTGGATATCCTTTTTTTTTTTTTTTTTTTTTTTTTAAAAAAAAACCAAAAAAAAAAAAAAAAAAATAAGACCCATAAAAATGCTGTGGCCTTGGTGAGGTGATTCATGGAGAAGAAGAAAGCATTATTGCACAGTGGAGAGTGGAAATTAAATAAACAGAAGACAGGATGTAAAGATCTGATCATTAATCTTGATTCTCAATTTGATTGGATTAAAATACCTCGCAGTTTAGCAAGGTACCATACTTAACTACCTACTGAGCATTTACTTACCTGAGAAAATCTAGAATTTACAGAATTTAAGATCTCTTTCATTTCAAATATCTCTATGTCACATTTTTATGAAGAAATAATACTCTTTAATAAGTCAATCTATATCAATGATCAGGTTTATTTTTACTGGCAAAAGACAAATGATCAGAAATCAGAATTTATCATCATGTTCAAGAATTGGAAAATATCATGTAATGGCATGTTTTAAAGTTATTCAACTACTGTGGGAGAAAAACAGAAAAGTCTGAATCTCCATTATTCAATATAGAGCTGGGAAATTTTTGAAATTTATAAATAATACTTGAGAATTTTTCGAATTTCCTTTTTTTTATTTTTATTTTTTTCCATTTATTTTTATTTTATTAAAATACAAATGTCAATCAGACAGTTGCAAAACATCTTAACCATACAGAGTCGATGAATCAATACATTGCTAACTGTTTTCATAACACTTTGGTATTGTACAAGGTGCATACATGATATTATATTTACAGGTTTTTTATAGCTGAATTATATCAAAAATTCAATAATTATTTACCTAGTGGATGACCATAGCACTAAAAGCTGACATAATATCCTGTCCAACCACCATTAGTGCAGATCTTGCTTATCATAGAATTATGTAGAAGCACAGCGTTATCTATCCCAACTGTACTGTCTATACACACACATCATGATTTTTTTCTTTCTACAACCCTTCCTGTGTCTACACCTGTCAAAAGTGGGCACTCCATTGACATTCAACTACTTTAGGTGCTTGAACTTGACACCAAAATCCAACACAGTCCAGCATTCTGCAACCATAGGGAGTTACTCAAAGAAATTGTTGACAATATCCATTTACAGCTCAGCTTAATATTATGGGCTCACGATGTATACTTCATTTTTATACTTTTATACTTTTCTGCTGGATGGTTAAGACCTAGGTAGATCAAAACTTATATACCAACACATGAACTTTATATTTCCTATGTGGTCATTGAAGTCTTCTCAGGGTTTATCTTGTAGCCCTGTACATTATTCTGTAGTTCCTTTGTCTGTGTCAT
>PVKA01027299.1:0-30698 GCA_004027165.1 Ctenomys sociabilis
GGACAGTGTCTCGGGGCTCCCGGCACTGCCTGTGTGACTGAGGAGCGGCGCACGAGCGGAGCCGGCGCGGCGGAGCGGCGTTCGGACTCGGCAGCTTGCTCTCCGTGCGGCGGCGGCTAGGCGCTGACACGGGGGCCTCGGGCGTCCGCCGCCCATGTGACCGGCCCGGCGGGAGCGCGCGCGTGCGTCCCGGCTAGGCGGAGCGGGTCGGGCGCGCGCCGCCCCCGCGGATCCAGCGCAGCTCGGCTCTCGCGCGGCGCGGACGGCTCGGGGCCCCGCGGCCGGGCCGGGGCGGCGATGTCCGAGCCCAAGGCCAGCGACCCCAAATTGTCGACGACCGACCGGGTGGTGAAAGGTGAGCCGCGGGAGCTTCTTCGGGCCGTCCGCGCGCGGACCGGGCCGAGAGCAGGCGGGGACCCCGGGGGCGGCGGGCATCGCGGGGACAGCGGGGACAGGAATAGGAAGTGGGCGGCTCGCCGGCTGGGCCTTCGCTGCGGAGGAGCTGATTTATGGGTCCGAAAGCCACCAGCACCGTGCTGTGGCGGTGCCTTCGCGCCGCCTCGAGCCCCCTCCCCCGTCCGTGGTCTACAATCCTTGAGAGCGATCCTGAGCCCAGATCTCTCCCCGAGGCCCGCACCGAACTCGGGGGAGCGCGCTTTCTCCCGCGCGGGGCGGGCGCGGGGGCCGCGGGTGGGGAGACCTCCAGGCACCCCCGACCCGCTGTCACGGCCCCGCGCCGCCCCCGCCGCGCTACACGCCCCCACTGCTGCCAGTGCGGAAGACCGCGGTGCGGGTGGGACAGGATCCACGGGTCTTCGTGCCTGTGGTCTAGCAAGGGTGGGGATCACCGTCTCTGCGGCGTCCCGAGGCGGGTAGGGACCCGTCCTGGGCTGACTAGGATGGGACCAGGGCAGGTCCACTGGCCTTGAGTAGATCCCGTTTCAGGTCAGCGCGCCTGGCAAAGCTGGTGAGGGCACCTGCTGTGTGCCACGGCTCGGACCCAGGAAACGGTGGTGTGTGGTGTCGTGTGTGCGCGGATCCGAGACGTGTCTAGTGTGCCACGGCTGGCAGCAGCGCCAGACGCGGGGAGAGGCGACTGCACCATGGTGCGCTGTTCACTGGGCGCTGGGCAGAGTGATCCCGAGCTTGGAGGTCCCTGGGTCTTCTCCCGGGGCTGCTCAGGTTTTAAGTATGAGAGAGAGAGAGAGAGAGAGAGAGAGAGAGAGAGAGGTGATGAGGTGATAGTGGAAATTGTGTTGTCTTTGTAAGATAATAAAATACCTTTTGCCTTGGTAGCACTGGAATCATTTCTGCTTCAGTGCAGGATTTGTAGATCCATCAAAATAAGGTAGAAATAGCTTTGCAAAAACGATTTGAAGTAGGGCTACAGACAGTTGCACAACTATTTTATTTTTTTCTGCAGGCATGGGTCCTTATGTAAACAGTTCAGATTCGTTCAGAAGAACTATGCTTTGTATGAACAACTTCTGTTAAAAAATTAAGATAATTTGCCTGAAATTGCAGAATGAACTGTGTAGATAAGTGTAGCTCCAATGTAGGTTAGGATCGCCTATTTTTAAGAAAATTGAGATAAAGTTTACAGTTCAGATGACAGCAATACATATGCTGGCAAATAAACGCTCATGTCACATTCCTTATTTTATACTACAGAATGTGGATTCTTCATGTAAATAGTGTGAAGTTGTCATCAAGTGAACAGTGTAAGAGTTGTTCATACGTTCTGCCTCGACATCTTTCAGTTATTGGAAGCACTTATTCATCCATTCCATAGCTGTTTTGCCTTGTTTTTCTCCAGTGCTGTTTTAATCAAAGTGAGTTCATTATAAATATACACATTCACCTGTAATTTCAAAAATCTGATTTACATGTTTTTACAGAAATAAAATAAATGTGGGTAATAGACTCCAAGTAGGAAAAGTAAGTCTTCTATTTGTTTTTATAGGGATCCTGATCTAAAATTTTAAATGGTAAATTTTATTTATAGGAGAACAGTTTTGTTGATGAATCCTGATCTAAGGTGGGCATCCTGCTGTCATTTCTCTTAATATTTTCTTATAGACTTTTTAATTATTGGTTTAAAACCAGTATTCAAAGTTGGAGTCAACATTTTGTCAAATATAAGAGCTTTAGGATTTATTTTGATCCTTTCAACTATATATATATACACAATACTTCCTTAGTGGGCAGTGCCTGTGTGCTGAATGAAAACAGATTGTCAAATGATTCATTATATTTGCAAAAATTACATAAAATGTAGTTCATGAGACTGATTTTACTACAGATTTTGTTTGAAGACCATCCGAGTGGTCGTTCTTTGAGACAGTAAGGGATCATCCTTGAGGAAGTATGTGTGTTCCCTTGATTCTTCTCCTTTTATAGATATGTGGTTGTGTTTATTACGTTTACTGTGAACACACAGAAATAAGCGCTGTTCAGGTTATTGTTATCTTGGTGCAACATGGTATTATGTTCACTAACTACTATGATCTGATTTTTGTTGTCGGACAAATTGCTATTTATATATAAAGTTGCACTTGTGGTTTCGTGAATAGAAGTGCATTGATGGCTCTCTTGATTTGTGCTTCCAGAACTCAGCTTTGAAAAAGTGTGTTGGGTGTCAGAAAGTCATCCTAGAGGTCTGTAGACTCTGCTGGAGTGTGTTTAGAGATGGTGATCCATATTCTAAATTTCAGAAACAGGAAGCAGTGGTAATGCTGGAGGGGATAAATATTTGTTTATATTACCTTTGACGAGTTACTTTAGCGCCAAAACTAATGCTGTTTCAGTTTGTTCTTAGATTAAAAAATAAAATAATGAAAAGTGTATGATTTCAGAGAAAACACCTTGGTACTGCTGTGTGTTTTAAATCAGAATAACTTGATGCATGTACAGTTTTATATTGTGTTTTAAGAGATATGCTGCATTGCTATGAGGCAGAAGGCCCAAGGCAACAACAATAAGAGTAACTCTTGCCTTCCTTGCCCCAGCACACTCTGTGGCCTGCTTACCTTCCCAGTGGTGCCTCCAGGGCTGGGCCATGTTCCAGACTTCAGTTTCCTTTCATTTCTACCTGGCCTGCTGGGATGGTTGGTCTGGCCCTGTTCCTGCTTTGCTGTATGACAGTTAATAGTGCTTGGAAGGCGCTTGGAAGGCGTTAAACTGTGTGATGAGTGGGGTAGCTGTGCTGCATCTCTGGATCCTGCTTTTCCCACCTCCAAGTATTTGCAGTGAGCCTTTTATCTCAATCCACCTGGTTTGGTTTCAGACACTTGAAGAGCTTGCTATGGAGGGATGCATTCTTTGGAGGAGCTCTGGAGAATCTCAGGAACTCCAGATCACACATTGTTGTGCTTTATTACAGTTGATTTTGGTTCTGGAAATGAGCTATATTCCATGTCTTGCCAGCCTAGAAGGTAACTCTTTCTGTGGTAGACAGGTAACCAGAGGAAAACTCTAGGGAGGTAGCTAAGATCCTCACCAGCAAGGAGATGCAAGTTCATTAATTGGTAAATTAGGACTCAAGTCTCCATTGTTCCTAGCTGGGAGAGACTGATACTGCTACTTAAAAAGAAAACAAGAACATGGTATGTCTGTCAAGTTTGAATTTTGTAAATAATTCTGTTGTTTTGGAATATCAAGAACTCATTTTGAATTGATTTTAGTGATATTTTACAGTATTATCAGTTGAGTTATAATATGTATTTTTTATGTTTGAGCAGAGTGGAAACCTCATTAATTCAGTATAATGAATTTTGAGTTTATTATGATTAAACATCATTGTTTGTTGGATAATGTTTACATTAGCAATGGATGTATGTGAATAAAGAATCTGTTAATATAGTTAATACTACCAATGACACAGCTCTGCCATAGATTATATACTTAAGAGAACAAATCCCTTTAAGGACTTAGGATCAGCATGCAAATTCATGTGGTTGTTTACTAATTAGGTTGATCTATTCATTAGTATTTTTTTTTGGACTTTATAAAATAATAAAACAAGTTTGTTTTTCTCAAAACACTTTGTACATTTCAGGTGTAAGACAACTGAAGACTGGTTTTAAGGGACATTCCAGTAGTTTTAAATACCTTCATTTAGAAGAATTAAAATATAGTTTTTTGTTTTGCTTTTAATGTATTAAGAACCCTTAGCTTAAATGAATAAACTATTTTTCAGATACTCAGTTAAAATGTGAAATCTTTCGAACTTAATGGGGTTTACTCATAAATATCTCTTTATGTTAGTTAAATTTGCTTTTTAAATGTGTCTTTATGAAGTGTTTTGTTCATAATCGTAGAAATGTGAAATATGACTTCAATATACTGTACATTTTTAACTTTTATAATTGGCTTATGCTTTTTCTTATCTTCTTTGTGTCAACCATTTGTAAATTTGAAGCTAATTATGAAACCAAATAAAGAATCCATTTAGAGTGACCTGATTGGCAAATAGCATTTTTTCCAGAGTTATTCTCTTTTAGCAAATTCAGTTACATTATCATTTTGAACATTTTTGATTATCTATTGGATACCTCTAGAGCAATGATTTAAGGTGATGATTCATCATACCTGATTTGGTAATTACTAAAAAATTATTTTGTCAAATGTCAGCACCTTTCTAGGTTTAGCTTGTGTGGCAGTCTCTTGCTGTTCCAGAGGCTGATGAGATGCATTTTTGAGGTTATGTTACAGTGTGATGTAACAGATGCTTCCCTGTACACAGGGCAGGGAGTCTTCCCAGGACCCAGGATCAGCGGGTGAGGCTCCAGGATCACTGGATGGGGGCCAGGAGGCTGGGCAGATGCATTTGGTCTGTTTCCTTGAGAGTGCATACTAGGTTAGTTACTGGTGACGCAGAATTACAAATGACAACATGTTATATATTTTCAGGTCACTGGAAAATACTAAGAAGCAGTAATATTGAAAGCCATCAATGCCTTGAGTCTGCAGCAATAGCTTGTGATGATGTCTATCTTTATCTTTAAAGAAATGGAGGCATAATAGCTAGGATGATGCAAGGGGAACATAATGCAGGTTAGTGTAAGCACACAATTCCTCAAGGAAGGAGGTGACTGTTGCTTGGAAATAAATTTGGAAATTAACATGTTTTTGGTATGTTTAAGATGCCATCACAGGGGCTGGTGAGATAGCTCAGCAGACTAAAGCATCTGCTTAGGCAAACTTAGGTAAGTGCAGGGACTGTGGTTCTATCCCCAGCACCACATGCTGTGCCAGCCCTGCTCTCAGGATGGGCTGAGGCGGCTAGAGTCTGGGTATAGTGGCAAACGCCTGTAATTGCAGTGCTTGGGAGGCTGAAAACAGGAGGATCATTATGAATCTGAGCTGTGTAGTAAAACCCTACAACAACCAAATATATTAAAAAAAAAAAAAGGTACCATCACATTTTGTTTTTTCTTTTTGCTTTACTAATTTTTTCCTATAATGTTCTGCTGATAAATGTTTGATTTTGACTTGAAATTTCCTGAAGATACACTGTTTTATTTTCAGGTAAACATATATGAAGAAATAAAAATAGCATATTTTCCTTGAAGGAGTTTCACTCACTTTTATTTTGAAGCCTGCAGAAGATGACTTACACTATTGAGGAATTTGTTAATTTTTCATGAAAGCTCAAGTGAATATATAGGCCAGAGTTTCTTGGGTATTTCATTCTTTTGTAAATATGGAAGTAAAATAAATTAAATCTTCAGTTGATAAATCTTTAATATTCTTTCAACATTTTGGGGTTCATTGTATTTTATAATTTCATCTGTTGTATGAGGCTATCACTTATGTTTCAGGTAAGAAGTAGAATTAAAAATTTTGTGTTCCTTCATGGTTCAGTGTTCTAAATAATGGCTTAAATCAGATGGACTGTCATGCTGGAGGACTGAGACCCGGTGCTGGGATCTTGACTGTTTTGACATGTGTGTTCAGGTAGCAGTAGTCTCAGAAAAAAAAAGCAAAAACAAAAAACAAAAAAACAAAAAAACTTGGACTGAGGAAATGAAAGTAAGTTATTAAAATGCTTCACTTTGGGAATTAAGGTGGTTTCTTCCTGAGGCCATCATGGGGAAGAATAGAACCTTTTTTTTTTGGTTCTTGTTACTATTCCTCTAATCTGTGCTTTTGCCTCATAGCAAAATCCATTGGAATTCCAGTCTTAAAGATGGTCTGTCTGGCTTTCTTTTAAATCTTTCTCTTGCACTTGGTGCTTTTGCATGTGTCTAAAAAGAGTAAAACTAAAAGCTGATCCTCAACTTATGACATACTCCTTAGAGTGTCAATTTTTCAACAGTTATGAAACTAAAAGACTGATGTGTGACCTTCATAAATCATTTTATGGAACTAAATTAAAGTTGCCTTCAGCTTTAAAGTTCTGGGACTTAATGAGAATTTCTTTCCGCGGTGACTATTTGCCTCAGTTTTTTGGGGAAGGTGTTACTAGTTCTGATGTAAAATATTCAGTTATTTGTATATAAAATGAGAATTTTTGGAAATTGTTTATCATTTTTAAACCCCCACCCCCACCCCTTCACCTCTCACCCGGTACCCCTGTACCCTATGGGTGTCATGGCTGTATATCCATCTGTATACTCACAGTTTCAGTTTGGAAAATACTGCCCCTGGACCATGGTGCTTGCTTATCTTCCACTGAGTAGCTTTCCTCTGGATGCTTGGGCACTGCACCATTCTCTTGTACTTTCTAAAGCAGTAAGTGGAGACAGATTCCACGTTTATCTTGGGTTTTATTGTTCAAATTCTGGTTCTTTGCAAGTGGTTCTACATGGTTACTGGTGAGCTGAGCAGGGTTCTTCCTTCTTCAGCCAGGCAGGAAAGGGGCTGAGAAAGAGGCTTATTAACAAGATGACACAGCTAGGTTTAATGCTGTTTTTGTAGCTTAATAATTTGCACTGACTTTATGCCTCCTCAATAAAAGTAAAATTCTCTTCACCTCAGCCCATTAGCATGGACTTGAAAGTTGTCTTTCAGTTTTTGTTGTATTTCCCTTAGGCTAATCAATTCCTGACAAGTGAGAAAAGATATGTTAATCACTCAGTGTTGACTTTATGGAGTGATTTATATATTTTAATTATTACTTACATCTGGACTTCAGAGAAAATGAGCTGGCAGACTTTGTGAGAAAAACAATGAAAAAAGCCTCTTTATGTACATGTCAGTGTATTAATTTTTGTGAAGCTAACTAGCCTCTTGCCCTCCTCTGACCCCCCGACATCATTGAGTGCTGTCCAGTGGAGAGATACATGGGCTGTGCGACGTTAAAGGGAATGACACCAACTCTACTGACTCCTTATTTTCTCAGGAGTAGGATTTGGGCCATCAGTTGACATTTGTTTTTAAACATCTTGTCCTCTGTGCAGTTTTTATCAAATTAAATTAAAAGCACTATACATTCTTTAAAATGACATAATCTGAGTCAGGATTTCAAATTTGTGTTTTTTTTTTTTTGTTTGTTTGCTTGCTTTTTAGGAAGAAATAAAATTGTTTGTAAGCAATATAATTTGGCATTGGCTATTCTGTGTATTTAATACTGTTACGGTCTCCGTTTATCTGCCATGATTAGGTCTGTTGGTAGGGTATGTTCTCCCTGTCAGTCATTTCTTTTCTCTTCATTCCATCTGTGGATCTTCTGGTGCTTCTGTTGCCTGTACTGGACACTTGGATGAGAACATGTTTCAGAGAGGTTTGTTTTCTTGGTGTCTCTTCTCTCTACCAAATAGCCTTAGCTAGGGAGCTGGGTTTCACTCATTTCTAGTCTTCAGCCCTAGAGCAGACATTTATGGATTGTAGACATTCAATGCATGTTTTTTAGATCAGTGAAAGAGTAGACAAAGGCTAAGATGGCTTATGGTTTTAAATTACAGAGTTGTGTTTTGAAATTTTGTGGATCTTAAGTCATGTCCCAAATCACAAATACATGGCAAGTTTCTCAGTTTGTAAGCTCAAGGGCTATGGATATGTGTTCTCAGGAGTTTGAAATGCTTGCTTCATTTGCTGGTGTGTGTGGCCCCAGCCAGCATGCAGAGGACAGCCTCCATGGGAGGGTGTGGTCTCCAGTGGGCCTGTGGAGGTTGGGGGTGTGTAAGTCACTTTCTTTCTCAGATGAGTAGTGAAGATACTGAGTAAGGGAGTGCTTCGTAACCAGAGCTGTAAGGTCCAGACTAGATTTCACAGTGCACAGTTGCATGAGAATCACAAGCTGGAGAGTTAAAGAATGTCGTACACATAGGCAGGCCCAAGCTCTGGCCTCCTGTGACCATTTTTTAGAGAAGCTCAGCCTTGGCATCAATACCAACCAGGAAGCAGTGCAGTGAGGATCTGCCCTCCCTGAGGGCTGCTGACCCCACGCTGACTCAGCCTTGGCCGTGTGGCTTTACTTGAAAGCTTGCCAGTGGGGTTGTGGCTCATTTCTTTTCATTCCTGTCGCTTCTGGGCCAGGACCTAGTCTGTCTCCCTGGTACTGAAAGAGCTTCATTTCAAGTATTGAAGACCAAGGGAACTCCAGTTTCCCACATGACATCATGATGTGCTGTCTGCTCACATTAACCAGTAGGGAAAGAATCTGTGTTCTCAGGCTAGTCAGAACCCTTTTTGAGCATTCTGTCCCCATTCCATAAGCCCATCTAGAAATGGAAATGTGAAGGTTAGGGGTGTGTTTAAAAGAAAATATCCCTGTGATAATCGAAGGACTTTAAATTGTGGCAGAAGTGCAGAGTTAGGCAATCCAAATAAGGTTAAGTGGTAGGTAAATTCTTAAGTGCAGTGTTAGCATGTATCTTTTCATAGATCACACCCATATGGTGGCCATTCTCCCACAGCTGAGGAAGACAGCAGCATTGGTTCTGTCAGAAATTGAGATGTCATACCTAACATTTTTAAACAGGATTCGAACATTGGATTATTGGGATTCTTCCAAGTAGAATAAAGGATTGAAATTCATTTTTGTTGTAAATGTGTACCTCTATGCTAAGGATAGTCTAAAGGTAATATGAACATTTTTTAAAGCTGTAAATGCTGGTCTATTATTGGCCCTGAGCTCTTTCTCTGTACTGGAGAAGGCTCAGGTGACAGAAGGGACCCTTAACCTGTTATACTTCCCTTTGCTGAGCCTATGCAAACTAGGCAAGTTAGAACTCATAGGATGGGAAAGGCACCCCCAATGTGGCAGCCCCACCCCTGGACTCCTTCATGTTGTTGCATAACCATGGGAAAGAGGGGCTTCCTGCCTTGGAGGACCCCTCCTCATCCTAGACTGCTCTGCCTCAAGTGTTTCTGTTTACCTGACAGCAGTCACAATCCAACACATGTTTATTTCTAACTTTGCCTTTAGAGTCAGAGAATGAGTTATTATTTATTTTCCATGGTACTGGGAATTGAATTAAGGACCCTGTGCTTGCCAGGGACTAATAAGCTATCTCCCCTGCCCAAGAGAATGAGTCTTCTCTGTTCCACAAGAGAGATCACTTGGCTTGAAAAATGGCTTTCCAGATCTGAGTCTCTAGGCCATTTCTCCACATGGGATGGTCTCTAGGCCCCTGGATATCCCTGTAGCTTTCCCTGCAACCCATCTGGAGGTGATGGGATCCCTTGGAAATGCAGTGAGTGCTGTTCACTTCAGCTCTCTCCTTCCCGGGAACCTCAGCACCAGTCTGTCACAGGGACTGTCTAGCAGCTGTGACTGCCCTTGACAGGACATGGGTCACCATGGCAAGACCCAGATGCGCTCATCCTAATGCTTTTCCCACCGAAACCCTTTTATTTGCATCCACAAGGTGTTTGACAACAAATCTCTGTAAGGCGGAGCATCCTTAAAAGCAGGTGTGTGTTACCAGTGATTTTCTACACCTGTTGCTTTTGCCTTTTATTTGTAATGTAGGAAGAAATCAAGTCAGGATGCTGGTCTGCCACTTCTGTGGTGGTGCTGTCTTATTGAGAGCCTACATCCCTTACTTACTCTTAAGACTATTGTCACGGAGGCCCTCCTGTAGCTGAGTAGCCTTTTGGGCTTACTCTTCCCCTGACCAGACTTTTGAAACTTTTTACAAATAGCCCCTAAAGCCATTGGATTTCAGTGACTCAGCAGGTTTGTTTAATGGTAATTGTAAGTTTCATTGAGACCTGAAAGAGGCTGCTGGTTGCCAGCTAAGGTGACAGGTGCTGCATGGTACTCAGCGCTGAGGTATTAACTACCAGTAATAACATGCTTGTGCATGTGAATAAGCATATGTGTGTGAGCTAAAGTGGACTCCAGTTCAGCCCCGGATGTCACTGTGCTATTTTCCTGTGAAGCTTCCGTGCTGTAGGTGTATGACCTGCAGCCTGCAGTCTTACTGTGTGTCTACACTTTGGTGAAAAGCACACTTCCTTGTATCTCCCTGAACTTTTATTTATTTATTTAGTTTTGAACTGGGAATCAAACTAAGGATCTTGCACTTACCAGCCAGGCACTTGTGCCACTGAGCTTTATCCCTGGCCCTTCCTGAATGTTTCTGATGATAGTGCATTAAAATCTGGATCATGCTACTTTCTGGTCATGTGTCTCTATGGACAGAACAACTGAGCCCTGTCACAGGAGACTGTGCCTTTGCTAGCCGGTTTGTAAACCGAGCAGGTCTTGAATCATTTAGGTGGGCTTGTCTGGGTGGTTTCCAAACATGCTGCAGAACCTTTCCTCACACATCTATGCTTCCATGCCTGAGACGCCAGGACCAGCTTTGTTTGTTTTAATACATTTGCTTTTGTATTTTGGATAGAATATTCAAAAGTAACTTTTTAAAACCTATTTAGTGGATCAAATAAATTTTCTTCCCTTTAGTAGTATTTAATATAGAAATGCACTTGAGCATTAAGAAAACCCTTTTTAAAAAATCTTTTTATTTGTCTATTTATTTGGTACAGGGTCCCATTATGCAGCTCAGGTGCATGTTGATGTTCCTGTCTCAGGCTCCCCTGCGCTGGGGTTTCAGGCATACACATGTCCGGTTTCTGTGGCCAACATGGATTGAACCCAGATCCTTGTGCCTGCCAGGCAGGCTCTTAGACCTCGGAGCTATTTCCCCAGTCCTCCTTGAGCATTTTTGAGAGTCAACTTTTATGCTTTAGTTTAAAGTTATATCCTGTGTCTTTGTAAACTTAATCCAATTGCATACATTGTCTCCTCCTCTATCCCCAGCATGATAAATTGCTGAATGTAGAGTGAATGTCAACAGATACTTTTGCTTAAAAACCTTCCACTTTCCCAACTGTCTGCTTTGCTTATTTAATGTGAGCACCAGAATTTAGTGTCCTCTACTTGCGAGTTTCCTGCTATTCTGCATGTAGAGGGTGTCTGAAGGCCATGGTCCTGAGCCCAAGGAGGACTTTAGACTTTACACTGCAGTAGAAGTTGTAGCTACTAGCAAAGTTACAGCCTGCTGCAGGAGTACAGAAAGACCTCGATTATTATCTTTGGAGATTTGTATTTTCATTTCTAGCAAAAAATATGTAAATGTATTAATAAATATTAATTTTCTCAAGTATGGTATGTACAGGTCAGTGAGCTTGTTTTAAAATAAAGGTGATTTGAAAAAAGCTGCAGAAAACTATGCATTTAGATCTAGAACTTTGCAGCTGTTACCACTGACCTTGTGTAGAATATGGTCAGACTTGGCTGTGGAAGGTGGAAGTGACTAAAGGCAGCTGGTTCAGCCTTCTGGGGGAACAAAGGTGCTGCTGTTAGATAGGTAAGCAGCCCCTTTGTCCCCCCAAAACAAAACAAAACAAAAATAACTCCAGTGACAGAGTGAGGCATTGTCAGTGTGGAGAGGCTAGCTTTATTTCTGTGTGCAGGTCCTGTACCCAGCTGCAGCCCCTTCTTCTCAGGACTAGAAAGAATAAAACCAATTTTGCACAGTTGTAGCGGTGAGAGAAGCTGTACAGAACAGAACAGACCTCACCTATTGACTGCTGAGAAAGCCCTTGGAATATTCTAGGTGTTGTTATTCTATTGTTGGAAAGCCCAGCTTTCCAAATCTAGAAGTGATTTGCATAGGCTTACACTTCCTCAGTTGCCTGCTGTCATCCTGCTATGGTATAGGGGCCTCTACTTTTCCACCAGCTAGGTGACAGGTCAGCTAGTGGCTGTCTGTTCTTGGTTACTTGTTGCCTGGGACTTGCTGACCATCATGGATATCCACTCTGTCTTGCATGTCTGCCAGCCCCTTGATGTTTTCTTCCACCATGGCAGGCTGTCCCAGGCCATCTCATCTCCTTAGTCTTACAGGACTAATAACTGCTTGTAGAAGGATGAACAGAACATCTCTATCTGGAACTGCCTCTCATACCTTCCTGTAGCTGCTGTGGATGGAGTTGATAGAATGAAGTGAGAGGTGTGTTCCAGGTTTCCTGGCCTGGTGATGTGACATCCATTCGTCCATCCATCCATCCATCCATCCATCCATCCATCCCATCCATGCACTTGGCAACATCATGCAGTTGGAACCTTTTGACATGCTTTTCCCAATGCTGGAGCTGCTACCCCACACCAATGTTGTCTCCTCCTGTACATTCATTTTCTCACATTGCTACCAGTATGATTTTTTAAAAAAAATATTAACAGCTAATTATGCCACTCTGTTTGCTAACTGGTGTATACATTGGTAGCTGTATGGCATCAAGTTATTGATTTTTCTTACCAATTTGTGGGAGTTCTTTGTATATCTGAAGCTTATTTTATAAATTCTGAAATGTAGTGAATTCTAGTCTCAAGTTTATTAGAATATAGAATTCTTGAGAACAAGCCTTTTTATTAATATATTGAGTGTTTAAATGTTTGATGTACAGTAGAAGTTGATTAAATTAAACTTCATAAAAGTCCAAGCCAGATTTTCAATGCAAAACATTTGGAACTTGTGTTCCCTTTCTCTCCCTCTTGCAGAGCTTCAGAGAAGTAGGTACATCTGTGCACTGTTTCTTAGTTTGCAACACTCTTCTCTCTGTAACTGTTATCTTTGTGGTGGCATCTTATCCAGTTGATCTGCCCAGTGCTTATCATGATGCCTGGCATATAACTCAGCATTTTTACTGTAAAAAACTGGAGAAGGTATTCCTGTTTATCACAAAAGAAAGTACTGTACTTTTGTTACCAAATTAGTGTCAGTGAATTGATAGCGTATGGATTTATTAGTTATTTGTTTTTATGTAAAACATGATTGCTGTTAGAGATCATTTTGTTGTAATATCAGTGGTCTTTTTTTTCTGGAGAAGAAAAGTCTGCCTTTTTCTTTGTTTGGTCATGCTTTTTAGTTAATGTAGCTGAAGTTGAATTACTTTATCTAATTTAAGCACTTGAGTCAGGGTATGTCTTACCTTTTTGCCCTCTCCCGAGCACATTTTTATGTGATACACTTATGTAAGGCAACTCTTTACTATGGAGTTTATCATTATTATTCAATTCTAGACATAAAATATAAGGTAATACCTCAGTTTGGTTAAGTCTTGCTAACCTTGTCTTCTGATTCTACTAACCTTTTTAAATAAAAAAAAAAAAAAGATTCTTTTACTTATTCATTTTAGTTGTTCAAATTCACATCTTAGATTTGTCTGAGTACTTAAGTAACCTGTTTACCAAATTAATTTTTGGAGAAAATTCAGATGAGTTTTAGGTTGTCCATATGTGGCCCAGGAACGATTCCTACCTGTGTTAACAAGAAGCTATGGCTTCCAGGGGGTGGGTGGTGGGCAAGACAGGGTGCTTCAGCATCTGGCTGCTCTTGGTAGCTTTCTTTCCTAATAATGTATTTTTCTATAGACATTCTTTCCAGTGATAATTTTTGTAAAGTGGTCCAATGTCTTTGCCTACGTATATTGTGCTTTACTTTATCTTCTGTGATTTCAGAGAGAGGAGATACATTTTCTAGGAATGTTGATTAGAGAGCCTATGAGTTTCATTTTATTGGCACATTTTGTAATATTTCACTTTTGTATTTGAAGAGAACACTTTGTTCATTGGTAGGCCACTTTGCCTCCATTGGAACTTGCTCAAAGTAAGTAAGTCATAAATAGTGTGCTTTCATGGTTTTTGATCTTTCTGTTCTAAAATGTTAATGGCATTATGTCTGTGCCTTGCCTGTGGATCGCCTCCTTTTAAGTACCTTGTGCAAGGACGTAAAGTGGAATGAGTGGTCCAGCAGGGATTTGGATTCCATAGTCCTGAGAGCAAGCCTTGAGTTTTAACCATAGGACACTCACTTGAGCAGTAGGGCTCATTTATTAGGCAGTGTCAGTGAATTGATAGCATATGGTTTTATTAATTAGGGGTGTTTTTATATAAAACACAGTTGCTGCTAGAAATCATTTTTGTGGAATATGAGGTTTTTTTTTTCTGAAGAAGAAAAGTCTGGTACTTTAGTGGGAAAGTACTTTGGTGTTCTAAGAGATGTTTAGTCAAGGCTGGTGCACAGTGGGACTGGGTGACAACTAAGCCCTTGTATTGCTGACCTTGTTATGATGTTATAACACAAGCCAGCCCAGAACAGGAAGAGAAGTGCTAACCATGCCTTCCTGAAAGGAACCATTTTTATTTGACCTTGAGGTTTTACCCTAGGTTAAAAACTATGAAAAGTAAATGTAGTGCTAGTTATTGCACACTGTAGAATTTGCTTTTTTATGTTCGTGTTCGTATTTTTGTCATTAAAGCAAAGGAAGCCACACATAGCTAAAGTGAAAGCCACTTCAAGGAGACATCACATGAAACATTTTGAGGACGGAGTTATGTGGTTTTGTAACATTTTAGATGCAAATGTGAATTGTTTTGAGATCACAATTTTTCATTTACTGCTTTTAAGTATTGTACTATGCCACATGCTTAAGGCTAGCCCAATTGTACTTTTAAACTGTTTATTTCAAAGAAATCACTGAAGAGAAAAAGATGATTCAGAATTTTAATGCTTCTGAGTCAGGTGATTTGAGAAATATTTTTCTTGCATCCATGATTGGTAAGTGAATTTTGGATTCAGTGTTGGTTTGACTTTGAGAAACCCTGTGCTTGAAGTAATAGCAAGGCATAGAGGAAAGCATTTAGCACCCTGGCCTGTCCGTGGGCTTTGGGATTCAAAGGCTCTAGTTTCCCTTGCTTCTTTGTGAAAATCTCCACATGTGGGAAAATTTATGTCTTGCTGAATCAGTTTGGGTTCATATTTTCATTTTTACTTTTTCCCTGTGGTATTTCTGTGAAACTTGATCTTCAGCATGAGCTTTTAAAAGTTGCTTTTCATAAGGGTGCTCATTAACATGTAGAAGAAAAAAAATAGGTGACTTTAGTTCTTCAGTGGAAATACAGCTAGTGTTTTATTGACAATTTGTGTTTGGTTCATTTATATTCATCCAAATGTAAGATCTTCATGGACTGAAAAAGCAAAATATACATTACAGCTTTCCTACTCTGTGTGTTTATCTTAATACTGAAGCCAAATCTTGCCTGAAATAAGCTTTACCTTACAAGTAAACTGATAGAGATATGATTGTGCTCAGTGTTTATTATTGCATGCATAGATAATTTAAATGGTACAAGAACAGCGAAAGTATTGAATAAGTTTGTGTGAAAATGAATAATTAAAATAGCCAATGATTAAACAATCCAGTGGCTTCATATATGAACAAAATTAACAGAACATACAGCATCAAGTGTGGATACTGTTTTAAAAATGTGAATTTGTGTCTTGAGAATAAAATTTTAAAGTAGGAGACTATATAATAAAGAGTACTTCTTGTAAGAATTCCCCTAGAAAATACAACTGAGCTTCATTGTGCTTTTTTCGTACCTATAAGGGAAGCTGACACATCCTTGTCTTACCTTGTCTTTGGGACTTTTCCTTTGGAATAGAAACATGCTAGCATCCCAATAGGAGCCATTCATGATTAGAATTTAGTCCGCAAGAATGGAAATAAGGCATCTTATATCATTGTTTCTACATATTAAAAATGAGAACGTGCATATTTTATTTTTAGGAGAAAAGTAACATCTTGAATACAGGCCAAATCACCAAAAGCAAAATATCACTTCTGGAGCTGTTTGCTGTTTCACCTATTATCAGTAACTTTGCCTTTCACATTTATATGTTTCAAGACCACATGAGCAAAACTGTGCCCTTCTCTCCTGAAGGCTTTGATTATTTTCCAGGACGGTGAAATTATCACCAATAATGTATATTTTTAAATGATTATGTAATTATGCTGCAGATAATAAAGGGTACCATCTGTTCTTATTTGAAATTCTGTCCTGTGAAGAGACAGCTCCAGAAGTGATATTTTGCTTTTGATGATTTGGCCTGTATTCAAGGTGCTCTTTCCTCCTGAACTGCTGTGTCCCTGGCTTCCGCTCAAGGATGCTGGCAAGTGGAAAATGAGTGGGAGGGAAATCTGTGTTGCTTATAGACATGGCAAGAGTGTATAGCAATCAGAGGGGTATTTGTCTCTGGGCCTCCCTCTATTGATTGTGTTGTTAAGCAGCTAGCCACTTTGTGCATCTGTCTTAGGACATGGCACTGCAGACCTTCTAGACTGCTACTTGTTGCTGTTTCTGATAGAATCTGGTCTAGAATGCCAAGGAAAGTATAATAGGAAGAACTGAAATGGCATTATTATGGTGCATCTTCTTTAATCTTCAAGTCTTTCTATTTTGGGAGTGCTTTAATTCTTCTTACTTCCCCTAAATTGGAACCGTTTGGGTTAAAGTTAAGTTTATTTTTATAATGTTACCTGTTTTCACAAATGTCATTTCCTATTATCTCCAAATTGTCCTGTGTGGTAATTACGATGGAACCCCCACCCCCTTTTTTTTTTTTTTTTTTTTGCAGTACTGGGAATTGAACTCATGTGATCTTGTGCCTGCCAGGCAGGTGCTTATGCTGTTGAGTTATCTCCCTGACTCCTGGAAACCCACTTTGAAGTCTGTAGTTTGGGGAAGTTCCTTGTTCAAGACTCCATCTAGATAGTGAGTGGTGTAGTTAGGATTCTAAAGTAGATCTAAAGATTTATTTAGAAAATTTTCAAATAGACCTATATATGTTAAAATGATAAGAAAGGTGTGGTTAACCCTGTGTATTTACCTACAGAGTAATTTGAGAGATTTTACTGCATTACCTTTATGCTGTTGTCACCTTGTTTGTGGAAGTATTTTAAAGCAGATCTCAGACATGTTATCAAATATACAGAATTTGATTATGTGGCTAATGCTTTATCTCTGTACAAAATGATCTAAGTATAGGAGAGTGTGATATGGGAGATTGGGAACAGATAGAAGTCACATTTATAAGGAGACATGCATATCTGTGTTCAGGTTTCTGTGAGCTACACTTTATTTGATACACTGGTTGGTAAACTAGTTATAGACTAGTGTTTGCAGAAATGCCCACCCTTACTGGAACAGTCCACATGCAAATGAGTTCCTCACTTCACAGGGGCCCTGTGTTCCGTGATCCTCTCTAGAGGGTTCAAGTTACTTATTACAAATTGGTTGTCTCTTTTATAAAAGCAAAAAGTAGTCAGTCTACAATGCCTTGAATCATACTGTCTTTTACACATTCCTACCTTGTGTGCTGTTATACTGACTGACCAATGGAGTTAGAAATCAGTGCAGTTTTCTGTCCTGCATTGTCTGGAGCAGTGCAGGGAACTTCAGGCCACACTTCCACCTTTTGAGTTAGGGTTTGCTTCTAAATGTTACCCTCAGGTCACTTGTGTGTGGATTGATGTTCAAGAAGTTTAGTATAATGTTTAAAGTGTATATCGCAAGCATTATGGCCATCTGGAAATCTTTTAAAGTTGTCTGTGCCTGGCCTCACCCTGACAAACTGAAGCGTGTTCTAGGTGAGGCTCCAACCACATGTTTTGTTTTTTTCTCAATTTTTGTTTTTAAGTGAGATGCAGAATTGACATTTAAAAAAATAGTCTTCCACATAACACTAAACCTGAACAGAACATCTCATCTTGGATATCACATCCTGAAAATAATGCTGCTCAGAATGGAAGATGCAAGAATTTGAGGGCTTATCCCTAGACTTTTTGCTAGTGCTGATTTGTGATAGTATATAAAATAATTCTACTTCATGCACTGCTGAACTTCACTTCTCATCTTACTTTGGCATTATGGAATGGAAATGATGCCCAGATTTATTGACTGCTTCTTATTTCATTCTTCCCTTCAGCTGAAAAATTATTGAAGGGGCAAGCATTATGGAATACCAAATGGACAAACACTGGAACAAGTATTGTTAAAAATAGATTGATATCTTTGCACTTACCACTGAGCTACATTCCTGGCTCTTTTAGAAGTCTTTTTTAGGAACAACTACTATGGAAGTCAATATGGCAGTTCCTCAAAAAGCTACAAATTCCATTTAATCCAGCTCTTCTCCTTCAAGGTATCGTCCCAGAAACACTGTATTACAGTGATCCATATGTACTCATGTCTGTACTGCACAGCTCATAAAAGCTAAATCTTGGAAGTGGCCTCTATGTATATCATCAGATGAGTGGATAAAGAAAAGTTGCTGTTTGCCCACAATGGAGTACTACTTGAGTCATTCATAAGAAAATGAATGTACCTCAAAATCATAATGTTAAAATGAAATAAATAAGATCTGCAAACTTAAATATTGCATGGTTTCTCTTTTGTGAAGAATTGAGTGCATGAAAATAAAACAGTGGGAGAGAGCTTTTTCTCAAGTGGGAAGGGGATGAGATAAAGAATGAAGATGTACTATGTATGTGCACCAACTGCCCACAACTAATGTAAACATAGTGTACTGCAAACATGGCCTAATACATTTGAATGTATTAAGGGGGAAGGGTAGTCTCAGTCACAGAGGTGGCCAGGCTGAGGTGGAACTTGTGATCTTCCTATGTTAGCTTTCCAGAGTGCTGGGATTATAGGTGTGTACTGCCACACTAGTTCATGCCCTTAGTTTTATAGAAATGTGTACATGCCTCTATTTGATTTTCTTGAAGTCAGTGGCTTGAGATCCAGGTAAATATTTTGTTTATTGGGCTGTAGTGCTAGTACTCAGCAGTGTGGTTGAAGGAGAAACATAGCACAGTGTCACGGGGATGGGGGCCATAGAGAGCTGAGGTGTTGCTTGTCCTGAAGCACCCGGTGTGTGGTGATTTAGACCAGGCCACCTGCCTGCATCCTCATCATATGTGTTTAAGGTAGGACCAAGTACTGGTTCATGAGGGGCTGTGGTTTGCTTACCTGTGAAACAGTGCTAACAGCCTTTTCCCTAGGACTTTGGTAGGGAATAAGTGAACTCTATAGTGTTAAGTGGTTAGGTGGCTGCCTGGCCTGTGGCGAATGCTGTGTTAGTATTTTCTGATACTCCTGCTGGGAACAGATTGCTCATATATGGAAGAATAGGTTCTCTGTAATGTTAAAGGGATTTTATAGTGGGTTCATAGATGGTTTTTACTTGGGGAAATGGAATCCTTGATGCAAGTAAGGACGCAGACAATGAGAAGTTACTCAGATTCTTGCTCCTCCTTGGCCTGGGTGAGTGGAATCATCTCACCTTGACTGAGAAGGGCTAGTGACATGGGTGGGTACACAGTTGACCTTAGTTTCTTCAGGCTCTTTATATTCCTTACGTAAGAGGCAGTGAAGAAATCCAAATTGAATCCTTAAAATAATGTCTTTCCCAAAGCACTACAGTTGTGTGGTGGGTGTATTTAAGGGCATTCAGTAAATGAGTCGTGCATTACAGTTTGTTTGATTAGAGGAGCAGCTGCAGGTACTTCAGCTCAGCTTCTCTGCAGAAGTGGTTCAGACTACTGGGGGCCAGCAAAGATAGATTGCAGCCTAGGGGGCCCTTCCCAGTTGGCCAAGAACTTGATTCCCAAAAGACGGTGTGTTCCTGGAAAGGTAAGATTTTAGTGTTGCAGTGAAGCGATGCCCATCTTCTTTTTGCTTTTTTGGTATTTCCATCAGATATTTTATGTGATATTTGTATACAGAGGTATGTATTGAAAAGAGCAAAGACGATATTATAGCAACTTTGAACATTTTTCAACAATAAAATACTTTATATTCACTCTTTGCTTTTTCCTCTGAACATATATCAGCTGAATTTCTCACTCTTATCCCTGTGTTCTTAGATTGCTCAGGCTACTCTTAACAGAAGCATGGTGGACTGGGTACCTATAAGGCACAGAAATATACTTCTCTTAGCTGTGGAGGCTGAGGAAGTCAGTATCAGGAGTCAGTTGATTGGGGGGTGCTGTTAACCTGCTCTTCAGATGTAGGAAGGCCTGAAGAGTCTCCTGGCCTTTTTGTAAGGGCCATCACTGAATCTATAGTGGCCTCACCCAACACTTTCCCCTGAATGTTAGGATTTCATCATAGAGATTTTGGGGACACACAAACATTCATTAGTGATTTGCATACATTTTCAGCTAGTCTTTGATACTGGCTTTTCTTTTTTTTTCTATGGCCCTGTTTCTATATCAGTAGAATAATTAACGAGAAAGCCTAAATATGTTCAAAAGAGATAATTTGACAAGGATCTTAGGGCTGCATTGTCAAGGACTGCAGGAAGGCCTCTTTTTTCCTTGCTCCAGGCTGAGGGGAGGTCAGCCTTCTGCAGGGGAGATAACTATAAATGGTCTTTGCTGTTGAGCCTCCTCTTCATCACAGCCACCTCCAGAGGCTTGGCTTTCCTCTTTCTCCAGAGTTGCGCTGTGAGCAGCACCTTTCTTTTGGCACTTAACCTCTACCCACTTGACTTTTGTATTTTTGCATAATTTTTTTGCTTTTACAAGTGTAGAATGTGTTCCACAGTTTGTTTACCATCTGCACTTCATCTTGTTCACTGGCACTTGCTGTCTTTGGGAGGATCTTTGTTTCATGTCAGAAGACAGAAGAATGGTCCTGTTCTTGGGTCTTTTCATAGATGGCATTTTTTCTGTAAGAAAATTTAAAGACAGATCTGTCTCATCTGGTGGACTCTGTAGTCCCTGCTAATATTTTTTTGTTATTAATACAGTTTAAGCCTCTAGGACAAAAATTGCTTTCCCTTGTTTACGTGAAGTAATAATGTATTCTAAGGTACACAATATTAAGTTGTTCTTGTGCTTATTTCTTCAAATAAATAGATGTTGCTTGGTGAACTGTGTCTTTTTTGTTTGTAAATTATAGCTCAGAGTTAAAAATTCATAAAGAATACACATGAAAGGACAAGCTTCTCTGTCTGGTATCTTGGAGTTTGTAAGTACTGTGACACCACTTGTAGACTACTGGGACAAAACAGAATGACAGCTCTGGGTCCAGCAAATCACTGGTGGATTCAGAAGCACAAAGCATGTCTGTTCTATTGAATGATGGAAGAAATAGTGCAGATCCAGCAGGATTCCTTGTCTTGTCAGTGAAAGTGCACAGAATGGATGTAGCCTTCAGCACGTTGCACACCAGCATGTTTGCCTGGTGCCTCTTCTGGCTGTTTTTCTGTGCTTGGCCTCACAGCCAGGTGGAGCACCCCCAAGACCTGAGGTTCAGACATAGCAAGCTTCTCTCTAGAGGTCTTAGTGATCCTGACCTGGGCCTGTGTGAACCTGGTACTTCTTTTTACAGATGGGCCTGCTCTTTGAGAAGCCCTTTGCTTGGGTTGGACAAGCCAGCCTAGTCACTGGTGAAAACACTTGTTTATTGAGCTCGAGGAAAGGATGAAGGGGAGCTTCAGTTATGCCATGCTTTGGTTAAGTTCCTGCAGCCTTAGAGTTGTCCCCATGGATGGGAATTTTCTTTTTTCCTGTTAAGCTACAGTCAATCCCCTGGAGTCCAAGTGCTTCCATGGTAGGAAACACTGAAGTAGTAATTCCTTATACATATCTTGTGTGTAATTGCACACACACTCCTCTGTGACTGCCATAATGGAGTGGATGTGTCCCTCTGTAAGTCTCCTACAGATTGAAATCACCACAAGTGGAGGTGTTTCACATGTGTCACATCTAACATGCTGGACCTCACAGCTCAGCAACATGGTTCACTTTGGGCTTTGCCTGTCTCCCTCATGACTGTCCTCACTATCAGCAGAGCTACCTGTCAGTAGCCCAGGAAAGGTCAGAATTCATATGTGAAGTAGAGACGTGAACATGTAGTGCTTCAACATACAAAGAGAACCCAGAGTAGGAGAGTCTGAGGCCACACTCTTATGGCCAGGGTCCATCTGTCAAGGTCATCCAGACTTCCTGGGCTGTGCCAAGGGCATTTAATACCAGCTTCTTTTACTATGTAGAATTCATTAACAACAATAGAGCATGTCAGTGAGCAACTGAGCTTTCCTTGGTCACATTCATGGTAGCTATTTTTGGGCAACTACAGAGAATGCTTCTCTAATGCTCAAACAATACCTCCAATCTAAAGCCGGGCATGGTGGTGCATGCTTGTAATCCCAGCACTCGGGAGGCTGAGGCAGGAGGATTGTTATGAGTTCGAGACCAGCCTGAGCTACAAAGTGAGCTTAAGGCCAGCCTGAACTGCATAGTGAGACCCTGTCTCAAAAAGACAAAAAAAAAAAAAAAAAAAAAAACCTCCAATCTAAACTTCTACAATCACAATTTGAGAAAGGTTGCTTCTAAAATGTTACAAATTGCAGCACAAGCTGTTTTTGTAAGAGGGAATTGAGTTTTTGATCTTCCTCTCAGACTTAATGACTTTAATAAACTGGCTCTCTATTCTTTCCCTGAGGCCTAGAGAACCTGGAGATTGGGTTTCCTTCTGTCTGGGAAGCAGTTGAGGAAACCCAGACGCTAAGGAGCCTCCTACTGGGCATCTAAGATGCCATCAAAACAATGAGACTTAGTCTGCACATAGCATTGGGAGCTTATTTGCTTGTAGTTAAAATAGGCCATTAATATACACTTGCCCCTTTAAACAATTTTCAGTAACCAGCTGTAGTGGGTAGCTAACTGGTGGTCAACTTGTTACAACCAGCTAAATAACTAGTATGATGCTGGGTATGGGTGGCTCACCTGAGGATTGTTGCTAGCAGCATAGGAGGCTGAACAGGAAAGGCTTTTAGGGAAACTGGAGAACCTGTTGGAGCTGTTGGCAGCTGCTGATTCTCTTGTGCTGTTTTGCTGAAGGACTTTGTTATGCTGGCTTTCCTGATGAACTTGACTAATCTTGTCAGAGGAGGAGCTTGGGACCTTCTTTGTTGCCAACAGTGGCTACAGTTCATTTTGAGGAGTTCTGGTCCTCATCATAAGCATTGCTTCTTGGCTCTGGAGGGGAAGATGATGCACAGCTCAGCCTTATGGAGAAGCTTGTCATATTGATTTTCTTAGTGGGAACTCTGCTTTCCTTTCGACTGAGGAGCTCAGGACCTCATTGTTGCTGAGGATGGCTGAGTAATTTTGTGAGGAGCTTTGATTCTTGCCTTGAGCATTGCTTCCTAGCTCCAGTTCAGATCTCTCAGCCTTCTGGTACAAATCCTTCATCCCCCTGGCATAAACTTTCTAGCTTTCACCACTGACCTTTGGGTCTTTCCAGTGCAGATCTGTGAAGCAGGTCTGCATGAGATATTGTCTTGTGTTCTAGGCTTCCAATTGGACTTGTGAGATGTACTGTTACGATCTCCAGGTTTTCACCTGGACTCATGCAGGATGTTAGGATGTAGGCCCTCAGCTGGATCCTTTGGTCTTTAGTGTGTGGACAGATTTCTTGCACTCTTGTGTCTGCTTCTTTGGGTGATTATAAAATAATCTTATAGAATGTGTCCTATATTGTATTCCCCTTGCAAAAACCCCCAACCATGGCACCAACACTATTGTATTTCTGCACTGAAATCACCTCTAAAATATTTCTAGAAATTTTGACTAAAAATTTTCAATTAATTAAAGATTTTTCTCCCTTGGCTCCTTGCTGAAAGGATGAGCTATGGTTAGGAGCTAATGTTAGCTTTATACCAGCCTCTATGCGGCCCCTTTCAGGTTTCTGATGTGGCTGTATCTAGGTGCACAAGTTGTGTTGCTTCCATGGGTAGCATGACTTGCTTTGTGCTCCTCTTGGATATATGAATTTGACTAGGTGCTAGGATCCTGGAACCCTCAACACTTGCTATGAGAGTGAGCCTGACCTGGTCCTTGCTTGTTCTTGGCATGTATACTCACCCAGCAGAAAAATATACTTTTGGTCACTTTTTAAGCAATAGGCTAGCACTTTTTAAAAAGTGATTATGTAATTTCCTCCTCGTTCTTTTTGGGGGGACTTGGAGAACTTGCTCTTCTGTTCTTCACTTTCAAAGACCAGCGTATATTTGTAGACTGCTATAATTCTGAAAGAGAATTCTTTGCTTTTAAATGGTCAGTAGCTTATAAAAAATTCTTAGAGTGGGTGCCTGATTTTCAAATGCTGTTGCTGTCTTCATTATGTGCTCATTTGCTGTCAGTTAAAGATTTTAAAGCTTTAGTTGAAAGATTGATTGTTCAGCAGAAGTGGACCTAACGCTACCTGAAGAGGCCTGGAACCCTGTGTAGGATGACTTCCTAAAGCTGCAGTTCTAATAAGAAGCCTGGCTCCTAAATTAAGGCTTTAGAATTAGTTAGGTAAGGATGACCTATCCTTCTCAGAACCTAAAGTCTGAGCATCTCCTTAATAGAGCTTGTCACTTCTATGATTTCTTCCTAATGTATTTTTCTATGTTTCCTCTTATGAGAAAAGTGTATACATTCCTTTTAAAACTTTAGTAGTTGTAGTTCCTTTTATGAAATTTTCTGTAAATGAATTTAAGATGTATAATTGGTATAAGGGTTTTTTGATACTAGATCTTTTAATAAATTGTTAGTAAGTTATCTTATTAGTAAACTATTCCATACCAGTGTTTTAACTTTTTCTGAATCCCTCCCTTCCTTTATTTTTGAGACTGGCTCTTGCTATATAGTTGAGGGTGGCTTTGGAATCACTGTGTCACCCAGGTTGATCTTCTACTTGAAGTAGTCATGTCTCAGCTTCCCCCCAGGGCTGCATCACCACACCCAACTTGAAACTTTTTTGGAAAACCCAGACCCATAGTCTGGGGATGGAGCTCAGGGTAGAGCATGAACTCAGCATGTGCAAGGCCCTGGGCTCTTGGCAGTAAGGAAAAGGCAAATCCAGTGTGAAGCTGCTGTGTGTAGTTAGTGAGTTACAGTCTCTAATATATGGTTCTACACTGTGACTTGTTTTTCCCAAAGTGAGACTCAGTAACAGACAGTACTTGTTGAGTTGTTACATGTGTGGGGTGCTTTTCCATCCTGGATTTCTCACAGTAGTTTATTTACTGCTTAGACTGTTCTGAGAGGTCACCATTGTTGTCCCAGTGTTATAGAGGGAGCCTGGGTCCCACATGGGTCCTGAGAGTTCTGTTCCCCACAGGATTTTCCTCCCTCTCGTTCTGTTCCAGAGCTTTGCCCATCTTCCCAAGGCATCCCCTGTCCTGCCTCACTACAGTTCTCAGAGGAAGGGAACCACATCATCGCTGCTCTCAGGTCTGTCTTGGGGTCCTCCTATAGGCCCCTGATGATGTCTATCTCTGTCTCAGATACATGCACACAAACATACACACATGGGTGTGCACAAGGGCCTTCAGTTTTCCTAATGGCAAAAGGATGCCAGTTTGGCTAGTTCAGTCCATAGTCACAAGAATGCAGCTCTTCCTCTGCTTCCTGTGATTGCCAGTCATCAGGTGGACACGTCCCCTCTGCTCCTCATAGCTTTGCTGAATCCCTGCTTCCTTCTGGGTACTGCCCAGGGTCAGGTGCAGGGTTGGTGAGGAAGTTGGGTGTGACTGCTTCCTCTTAATGAACAGGCAGATAGACTGGGAGCCCTGTTTACAACACTGGGTTGCTTTTCCAGGATTTGACCCTCAGTTGCTGTGCTCTAGAAAAGAAGGGTTCTTGTGATCACCTCCCTGTTTTTGTGTTTGTTCATTAATCAACTAGAGGTGACATTTAATTATTTGACCCTCATATTCACAGCCATTAGCAAATTAAATTTAATAGTTTTAAAATCCAAACAAGATATATCTTATGTCATCTAATTTTTACTTAAAGTCTTATCACTAAAAAGCCACATTAGACATTTGCTTATAATAATGCTGTTTTTAGGAATTTTTAGCGTATTTATGTTTTTTTTTTTTTTTTTTTGGTGGAACCTGTGATTGAACTCAGGCCCTTGCGCTTCTCAGGGAAGCATTTATTCCACTGAGCCATCTCTGTGGCCCCTTTTTTTTTGTCTTTTGTTGCAAGGTCTCACAATGTATATCAGGCTGCTTCTCATTCACTGTGTGGCCCAGACTGGCCTTGAACATGCTCACTACTGGCCTTGAACTCATAGTGTCCTCCTGTGTTAGCCTATGGAGTGCTGGGATTATAGGTGCAGCTCTTAGTCAGTTTAATGGGATTCTTCAGGGCACGGTTTTGCAGTCTGAATTGCTGTTGACTCTGAGGACCTATTAGACCCAGAGCCTCACCACTGCGATCGCGGTCCACACGCACTCCTGAGGGGGCTAACAGGGAAGGTAGAGACCAGCACTTCTTAAAGTTCAACACAGAGCACACTTGAAATGAAGAGGAGATCTGTCAGTCTTTTGGCCTGGCATGTGTACCTGCCCTTCAAATGGGAATATTAATTTGTGCTTTCAAGAAAATCCACTGTAAAAGTTGGTCAGGATGCCCTTAATGGTGACTGTGAGCCTCACACTGAATTGTGCACTTTGAATCTTCCTTTGGTTTGTATGTGTGTGTGTTCCTGTGCTTAGGATAAGTGTGCACAGTGCCTGTGGAGTGTATACAGTGCCTCCGTGCTGTGCCCACTGTCCTGTATGCCTTTTGCTCTGCATATGCTGTCTGTGTGTCCCACACAATGCTGATACATATTTTAAAATAGGTAATTAAATTGATATTTAATAAGGGCTATTTGAAATTTCCTTAGTGAATGATTGGACAGCTTAATTTTTCCAAATGATGTTTTGCAAGGAGCTATTTTGAAATATTTTTAAAACCTTTCGTTCAACTCCATATATAAACAAAATGAATAACCACCTGATTTATCAGTAGGATTTTAAATATTTTATTTGCTTTTTGTACTCTTCTTTTGTATCTTTAGGTAAAATCTCTTCTCCCAGGTGAATTTTTCCAACTTTTTAGCCACAAAATAGTGCCCACGTTCCGGCTTCATGACTTACACCATTTAATTCAGTGTGTAGCTGGTTCAGTTATGGTAACAGTGAAGTGGGACTTACTGTGAAGACCAATTTTAGGTAATTGTAGTGTGTGCACGGCATAGTAAAGCATGCTGCATTCCCTTGTGTGTTCAGTTCACATCAAAAGTACATGAGTCTTTTTATACTTTCATAATGCTTTTTATACTTTAGATTGTCTTTTATAACAGCTTATAACCAGATAAAGTACCTGTGTCATCTGTCTAGAAAACTACTTAGCAGAGAATAGGCCTTATTAAATGCTATTATTCTATTTAAATGGTATATTAATATATAAAGTGGGAAGTGGTAGAGAACTGAGTCTGAGTGATTTGTAAGTGGGTTTTCTCCATATTTTCCTTGAGGGGAAAGATAAATTCAAAGGGAGACAATCAGTTGTGTCTTTATCATCTGAGGGCTTGAAGCATTTAAGAGCCATGGCAGGTCAGCCTGGTGACTAACAGGAGCACAGCTGAGTGGAAGACAGGACACAGTCTGTGACTGTAGGAACTTACCTGATTCTTAAATGTCTCATTAGATAAGTAATGAGTTAATACTCTTGAGCTGATAGTGCTGGTTGTAAAGATTAAATTAGGTAATAAAAAGAACTGGGCTCAGCGTCTTTTCCTGTACAGGGTACTCTGCAGCTTTAATTCTCCCTCTGGGACAGAGAGCAAAATGTAGGAATGCAGTGGAAGAACAAAATTGAATATGTGGTATGGTGTTTCCATGGACTTAAAAAAGCATAACCTGCTGTCATGAAATTTAAGCAGTGTTTGTTGTCACAGGTAGATAAATCTTGAAATGATGCTTTGCCAGTGATGAACAGACGTGAGAATTGACTAACTTGATTTTTGAATGTCTCCTTATATAGAGCTTATATTTTTATAATTTTAGTCTTCGTTTCAAAAAATATTATATATTTTTTATTACTCTATTTCATGTTAATTATATTTTCTACCCATATCTTTAAGATAAAAAATTTCAAATGATTTGCTATTTCCTTGAAAGTATACTAGTTTAAGTATTTTTTGTCTTGTCAAGGAAATATAACTTTAAAAATTTTGGATGAGGTCCTTAAATGAAAATGTTTACACAGTACTTTAATTCTACTGAATTTTATTATAGATTTTACTTTGCTTATTATTTATAAGCAGTTTTTTCCCAAGCAGTTCTTAAAATTCAAGTTTTTAATATTAATTTTCAAGTCAAACTTTTTTCTTAATGTAGGGTATGTAATGTAGTTTTTCTGTTCTTTACACAGGTGTCCTTTTTCACAAAAACCTTGAGGGCATATATAGCCATATTGATAATTTCTGTGAGCTGAGATTATCAGTATTAAAATAGCATAATAATCATAATTGACTAGTGAAAAGTTTTTTTTTTTTTTTAAATTTAACTCTTACAGTTTTCTGCAGCTTTGTAATGATAGGTGTTTAAAAAATCTTGGTGGTGAAAATCCATTTCTGTGTAGACAAACAGGAGTTTTAATCATGAAGTGTTTCTTTTATTAATGTGAATGTAATGATGAGTATCTCTGGAGTTAACAGCACAAATGGCATATTTATAAACTGAAGTGTTAGGTGACATAATAATTGGCTAAGTTTGCTTAATTTTATGTATCTAATCAGTTTTTTATATACTGATTTTTCATAGGAAGTATTTTATCACACTGTCTAGGACATAAATAATTAAAGTGCTCGACTCATTAGGATAAATTGATAAATACATGCTTTCTTTTAAAAGAAGAGCAACAGATAGCTTTTTGTCTTACTAAGTCAGTGTCAGAATGTTCTAGAAAATATGCCATGAATTCCATATTCTAGGCCTGGGTCTCTGTTGATTCAGACAACTAACTATGCTCATGTAGCGTGTAATGAGAATTGACACACATTTCAGTTCTTATGCAGGTACAGCTGAATTTCCTTCTAAAAAATGTAAATTAGAATTTTCCTAGGACCTTACTAGAGAGAAAAGAAGATATATCTGTATATATTATTGTACAGCACATATAATATATTTGGTTATAGTTTTAGAACATGGGTTTATGGGGCCATGATGTCCCTGACCCATGAACCATGTTTATAGAATACATCACAACAAAGCTGCTTCAGATGGGTGGCTGTCCCTACTTCTAGAGAATCTCAGCCCTGGTCTTTCATTATTTATTTCCTGTTGGCCTGCAGGAAGCATCATCATTTATAACATCCCCAGGAATGAAGCCCCTTCCAGCTGGGAGCCACAGGAAGCACCACCATAAGCCCTTGTGTGGCATCTTTTCTCTTTCTTCAGCTTTTGTAAATCATAGGTCACAGAGGTCTTGTCTTCAAAGCATGGACAGGGAGCCGAACAAGGAGATCCGGACCATACCCTCTGGATGACTCTTTCTGGGCAAGGACTCTTCACATGTGCGAATTTAATCTTGTGTGTCTGTGCGTGCATTCTGTGGTGCAGGAGGAGGCTTTATTAGAACAGCGAAGTACTTTGTGAGTACAGAGTGAACCGGCTAATAAATTTAAAAATAATTTTGGATTTTATGTTAAAAGGCATTTGTGAATAGTCAGGTACTTGGCATTGTAACCAGGTATACTGGGTATATTATGGAAAGGTGCTAAGATAAATAAAGGTTTCATGGTACAATTTTTCCTTTTTATTTCTAAAATATCTAGTATTTCTACAGTTCAGGTATATTTATCTTGGGAAAAAAATTTTTTATGAATTTTCAGTTACTTAACCTGAAGATTTTTGTAAGTGAAAGGTATATAAAAATTGTGGTAGATCTTGATAAATTATGGTTTTGCATTCGAGGCCAGACTTCTGGTTCAGGAATCTTGAAGTGTCAGTTGGAGTCCCTGTAACGTACAGGCAAGAGTCATTTCAAGATGTATTGTTAAGTTGTTTTGCGACACACCCAGTGGATGAAAAGGCTAAAAATTGTGTAAGATGTAATTAGGAAATTCTTCCCCCATTACTCAGTTGCAACTGTGCTTTATCACTGTTTTTAGATAACAGATTACTTAGATAAATAGTGAGGCTTTTTATCCTGAAGTGGCAGGCTTGCAATTCTAACTTACCATGGAATTAGAGTATGTGTGGAATTTTTGAAAAAAAAAGAGTGTGTTCTTACAAGAGGAGCAGTGGATACTTGGATTATAACTTCCTGGGTGCCTCAGGTCTATGAAGAGGCACTGAGTGCCGTGTCTGCTTCTGATTGGATGGGAAATGCAAAGAAAAGGTCTGCCAAACAAAGCGTTTTGTAGGTGACCATAACTAGTTGTTTAAACACTGGACATCTGACCAGTTACATCTGTCGTCTAAAAGCAGTAACCATTGTTTCCATACTCAAGCAACTTGTCAGAAGAGAACGTTTTCAGGAAGTTATCTGTTCTGTCTGTACAGATTGGGCTGTGAAACATGAAGCCTCTTTTTTCAGCAGATGTGTCAGGCCCC
>PVKA01027300.1:0-30695 GCA_004027165.1 Ctenomys sociabilis
AGTTAATAATTCTGTGAGTTGGCAATTGAGACTGGTTGCAGCTGGGTCCACATGTAACCATATTCACCCAGGGTTCTGTGCTTCTGGATTGGCTCTGGATATTTGGCTAACAAGAACGATAGAACAATTTGCCTTTTTTTATCCAGCCCAATGGCTTGAGCCCATGCCCTTGGTGGCTCAGGGCACATGGGAAAGCTCCAACACACATAGCCTTTTGAGCTTCCTTTTTCTGTCACCTCTGTTAGTGTCCTATATGCCAAAGGAAGTCATTCAAAGTAGGTCAAAGGGCAGATGAGAAACACCAGTGAGCATGAAGAGAAGGATGGGGAAAAACTGGCCAATTTTGCAGCCAAGCATATGGGGTGCCTTTTAAAGACCACAGTATGAGTCAGAGGACCTGGAAACTTTGATCCTGGGTCAGGGATGATTACAGTATACAGCAGGATCTGTCAAGGTCAGGGTGGACACTGTACCTTCTAATGAACTGCAATCTGAATGCAAAGGAAGGGAAACGACTGTATCCTAATAGAGTAGGGGAAAAGTAGCAGCTGAACAATTTGCCCCTGGTTTGACAATAAAACACAGACTAATGAGAAGTTCTCTAGGCAAATGAAAAGAGTGGAAATTACCTTCTTTTTTAAATTAACTTAGCTATTGCCTGAGCTGCTTAAAAAGGCAGGAAAATTGGAAGAGTGAGAAGCACCCTTATTTTTTAATTCACTTATGTTAACTCTGCATTAGCTAAAAGATAAGTGTTTCTTTGGCAGTCTCAGCATATTTTAGAAAGGCTACTCACTATGGACATGTTGAAAATTTGGTGTGCAAGGCCATAAGTTAGACTACTACAAGGGTGGCATGGCCCATGTGATGTCATGTTGTAGGATCTTTTTTAGACATACAGCAGATGCCCTAGAGGTATCACCTGATTTGGAAACCATGTGTTAGAATCTTCCTGAAGTCTACTTCTCTAAATGTGTAGTTCTCTTCTCTTATAACTTGAAGAACAGGCTTAAAAATTATTTTTATGTATATAACCTGAAAATTGGATTTTGATAACATGGCAAAACAGAGGTCAGAAAGATGTTTATGTTGTCAATTTCTTTGGGGAATATTACTTGATGCAAATATTGTGCTACAGTACGAAACACAGATTACATGACCTTTAAGGAATTTTATTTGTCTGAATTCAGTTGGACCTCTGTCCATGAGTACCACATATATAGAATTCATTAACTATGGATCAAAAATACATGGGAAAACAATGGCAACAGTACTAAGCATGAATGACTTACTTTTTTTTTTTGTCATTATTCTTTGTGTTAATTACTTTTTAGTTGCTAAAACAAAATATCTAACCACACACAATTTGAAGGAGGAGGGTTTGTTTGGCTCATGTCTTCATTTGAGTTTGACTTGCTCAATACAGAAACAGCATGGTAGAACAGTCTGCTAGGGAATGCTACCCACATTGTGACTGCTAGGAAGCGTGCAGTGCCGCAGGAGCCAGGCAGGGAAATGCAATCTTCCAGGTCACACGCCCAGTGATTTGTCTTTTGTTCCTCTGCTGACCGTGTCCAAATCCTAACAGCACATTCTGCTATAGATTTATCAGTGGATTAATCCAGTGAGAAGTATAATGTTCCATGACCAAATCACTTTCCTAGAATCCCACCTCTGGACACATGAGATTGCGGGTAGACATTAAGACCAAAATCATAATATTTGCATGTTATTGCATTAAGTATTATGATAATTAATCTTCAGATATTTCAAGGTTTATGGGAGTAGGCTACATGCAAATGTTATATAATTTTATCTAATGGACTGGAGTAACCATAGTTTGGGTTATCTACAGAGGATTTTGAAACTAAATCCCATGAGTATTGAGGGATAACTGTATTTTAATAAAAGTTGTACTTTATCCTTTTTAGGTAAGTCTTCCACCTCTACTCTGATCATATGCTTCTGCTGTCATTTGCTAAGCATAGCAGTTTAACCTAGTGGCTGTAGAGATGGGATCCAAGGAGCACCAAGCATATTACCCAGAATTCAGCTATGAAAAATTGTTCAAGGTGAGACACATTACAGAGAAAGAGAATTGCTATTCTTTCCTTTTTAAAAAGTAAGAATGAACCTATAAGTTCTAAGACCATGTACTTCCTAGGTAATACAGAAAAGTCAGTATATGCCAGTGTTCCAACCAGACAAAAGCAGAGACACATAGAAAGCCCTTATGTTGTTTGTGTTATTGAGTCCAGGGCATCCTATTACCAGATCTATTTTCACTGTTGTTTGGTTTTGGGTTAGACAATATAATATATTCTCTCAATTTGTTTCACTAGTTAAAGTTGCATTTCTTTAATAATTAATTGAATTATCTTGGAAAATACAATGGACATTCCATCATGCTTTACACGGGGTGGGGGATTATTCATCTTTCTTTTATGAAAAAAATCTACTGTTGTATCTATTTCTAGCTTTTATTTTTTTACTTTATAAAGTGGGGGAAAGCTGTTATATTTTACACTTCAGGATGGACAGAAATACCATGTTGATGCAGATTGTTGATACCTGCTAAAGTTTTCAGTAGATAAGGCTGTCTATGGATCCCTTAGCATTAGAAGTGTGCATTTTGTTATGTTAAAAATTGAGAGCATTTTCACTAAAACTGAAATAGCTACAACAATTTATATCGGGGCTGGGGAGATGGCTCAGTGGAATAAGCACTTCTCTGGCAAGCGCAAGGGCCTGAGTTCAATCCCCAGCTCCGCAAAAAAAAAAAAAAAAAAATTCTATCTTCTGTCTGCATTATGTTTGAAAAATTCTGGATTAATCAACTCTGTCAAAATTAACCAGAAAATAATTATAATAATCTTAGATACATA
Organism: Ctenomys sociabilis; assembly: GCA_004027165.1. Lineage (NCBI taxonomy): Eukaryota > Metazoa > Chordata > Mammalia > Rodentia > Ctenomyidae > Ctenomys > Ctenomys sociabilis. The sequence continues at coordinate 2,886 of PVKA01027300.1, forward strand.
ATCTTGTACTGTAATTAAAATGCTATAACCATGAATAATGAACAATGAACTGCTTATTTAATTTCTGAGTATGAATTATTTATTTGAAAATTTTGTGGATTTTTTGTATTAGCTTTATTATGGTTTATAACATACATGGCTGACTTTAGTAAAGTTGCAAAAGTTAAGATTAAAGATATCTCTCCATACTCAAATCCCCTGAGAAATTGCACTTAGGTTAAAATAATAGTCAGGGAAAACTGAAATACAAAATATCATCCACTGGACAAAGGCCTATTTCCAAAAGTAAATCTTTTTCTGAATTCTTTTCTTTTGCATCCTTAAGGAACAAGCACTTTGTTTTAGGCCTTTATTACCAGGAGGGAAAAAGACTTTTAAACGATTTCTTTAAAAATGGGATCAAGATTCCCAGAAGGATCAATGAACATAGATTTGCAGAGAGCATAGAAGGATGTTGCCTGAATCATTGTGACACTGCTGTGCAATTTGCCAATAGGACATTGCTTAGGCTTATAGCGATTGCTGTATATTATTAAGGAGAAGAGAAAGAGTTAGCATTGTCACTGCCTCTGGCAGAGAATTGAGCAATGGTACAAAGAATGAAAGGAAATAGATTCACAAGTTGATCTCAGACAAAGCCATCTAAAGACCTAGAAGCCATAAGCAGAGACAAGTTCTCAACAACAACAACAAAAAAAGATTATAGATGGAGTCTCTGAGGCCAATATTTGTCTAGATTTCCTCTCTTGGTATTAGTCTCTAAGACAGTGCATTTACTTCTCGTACTAGGAGACACATGCCTTTGTATTCAAGGGTGTTTTAATAATAAAGCAGAAGAGCATCTTAATTCTTTCAAAACATTTCTGTGGTCTCAGATGGTATTTGCTTATGGGAGACAACGGTAGCATTCTTTTTGTGAGCACTGCTTGCACAGCAGTTCAAAAATGTCAGGGGTAATATCCACTATTCACTTGGCATTGCCTCCTGTCCCTGATCTCACTGCTCCAGTTTCAAGCAGCATTTCTGTATTCAAAGTTGGAAGAAAGCAGGGGTATGCTTAAGACTACTGGGTTAAGCAAGTGCTACAGTTTGGAAAGATAACCTCTAACGGTCTATATATTAAAAGTTTGGCGCCCATGCTGGTGGTGGTCAGGAGGTTGCAGAACTTTTGCAAGGTAGGGTCGAATGGGTGTTCCTTGAATCACTGAGGCTGGGTGTTTGAAGGAGAATGTGAGGTCCTGAGCCTCCCCTCTTTTTACCTTGCTCTCTGCTTGCTTCCCACACTGGGCACAGCTGTACTTAGCCACACATTCCTGCCTAGATGCACACCCTCAACAAAGCTCAAGTAAGGGGAATGCTCAGTCCTAGACCGCCCATAACCATGAGCCACAACAAACCTCTGCATCTCAAAGTTAATTGCCTCATGTATTTTACCATAAGGACAGAAAACTAAAAGTTTTAAATCTGCTTCTTAAGAAAACCAATTTTCCCAGAACCTGTTCTCTCTAGTAGAAATCTGCTTCTGCTTCATCAACTAAAATTAGGTCATTTTGCCATCTCTGGCTTCAAAGAATGCTAAAAATGTGGCAAATATAGATATCATGACAGCTAAAGCCCCATCAGAATATTTAAAAAAAACAAAGGTTAGTATAGAATATAATTTAGTTGGTCATACCTATCCACATGGTTCACATCCATGGTTTCAGCCTATTGCAGAACTAAAGTATTTAGGGAAAAATGCAGGAATTATAGCCCTAAAAAGCTTAAAGTTGTTGCATACGAAATCCTTAATTGAATTTTCTCAAATAAAGTAATATATGGACAATATATTAAGTATTTTAAGTAATCTAAAGTTGATTAAAGTATAAGGAAGATGTATGTAGGTTAAATTCAAATATTATGTCATTTCACAGAAGTGACCTGGGCACCCACAGGTTTTTGGCATTTGCAAATACTCTTAGAAACAGTCCCCTGCCAACTCCCCGAGGCAACTGTATGTCATATGTATTCAAAGAAAAGTAGAACACTTCTATCCTAATTAGTTAGGATGCAGATATGTAAACAAATATCTGCATCCTAACTAATTTCTACATATTTTCTTTCTAGTATTTAAGTCAAAATTTCTCTGGAACAAATGGAGCACTAGACTATGGGTGGACAAACAATTCTTTTAAGAGTAGTGAGGGTCAGGGAAATGGCTCTGTGGAATAAGCTCTTCCCTGGCAAGCACAAGGGCTTGGTTCTGAAAAAAAAAAATCTAGTGAGTATTTCAGGCTTTTTTTAAACAGTACTTTGGCTAGTATTAGCCAAACTGTCTCCATCATACTTATTCAACCCTATTGTAAGTGAAAGTAGTCATTCTTTCTGGAGTGTGATGGTATCTCAGTGCTGTTTACTTTGCATTTCACAGATGACTAGTGATGTGGAGCATTTTTTCATATATTTATTTGCTTCTTTAATTTCATCCTCTGAGAAGTGTGTGTTCATCTCGGATGCCCATTCGGATGTTCATCTGGATTGGGCCTTTAAATTTAGGGGCCCTGGTATATTTTAGTTCTTTATAAATTCTAAAGAGCAGATCCTTGTCTGAGTTCTTACAAGTTAGGATTTTTTCAAAATTTGTTGGTTAGCTTTTCACTGTGAGGTACAAAACCTTCTCAATAACAGGTGGTCCCAGTTGTTAATTCTTTCAAGTGTTTCTGTAACATGCAGATACATGTTTGTTCATGAAATCTTTGCCTACCCCTATGTCTTCAAGAGTTTCTCCTACTTTCTCTTCCAGGAAATTGAGTGTCTCTGCTTTGATGTTAAGAACTTTGACCCATTTTGACTTTAGCTTAGTACATGTGATAGATCTGGGTCAAGATTTAGTTTTCGACATGTGGAGAGACAATTTTCCAGCACCACTTATTAAAGAGGCTACCTTTCTTCCAGTAAGCACGTTTGGCCCCTTTGTCCAAGATCAAGTGGTTGAGTGTGTTTGTAGGGGCCTCTGCATCTTCTAGTCAATTCCATTGATCCTCAGGTCTATTTTGTTGCCAGTACCATAATGATTTTATCACAGTAGCTTTGTACTTGTGTTTGTTGGCCAGGATTGCCTTTGCTATTCTAGGTCTTTTGTGGTTCCAAATAAATTGTAGGAATGATTTCTCTAGGTTTAGGAGGTATTTTGTTGGTAGTTTGATAAAGATTGCATTGAATCTGTACAACATTTTTGGGAGTATGGCCATCTTCACAATGTTGGATCTTCCTATCCAGGAGCAGGGAATATCTTTCCATTTTCTGAAATCCTCTATGATCTCTTTTTTCAGAGTATTATAATTTTCTGTGAAAAGATCTTTAACTTCTTTAGTTAGATGAATTTCAAGATATTTCCTTTTCCACTGTGCTATTGTAAAAGGTATTGTTTCTATAGTTTCCCTCTCAGTGTGTTTGTTATCTGTGTAGAGAAATGCTATTGACTTTTGAGGACTGACTTTATATCCTGCTATGCTGCTGAATTTGTGCATCAATTTTAGTAGCTTCTTGGTGGAGTTTTTTAGATCTTCCAAGTAAAATATCATGTCATGTGCAAATAGTGATAATTTAACTTCTTCTTTACCTATTCTTATTCCTTTTATTTCTCCCTCTTATGGCTGTAGCTAATGATTCCAAAACTATATTGAATAGGAGGGGTGATAGAGGACATCCTTGTCTTGCACCAGATCTAAGAGTAAAAGATTTCAGATTTTCCCCATTTAGAATTATATTAGCAATTAGGTTGTCATACATGGCTTTTACCAAGTTGAAATAGAGGCCTTCTATTCCAATTTTCTGAAGGATTTTGAACATAAATGAGTGTTGGACTTTGTCAAAAGCCTTTTCTGCATCATTTGAGAGGATAATGTGGTTTTTAGTCTTTGCTCTATTGATATAGTGAATTACATTTATAGATTTGTGAATATTGAATGAAAACTTTCTCTCAGGCTTCCACGGAGACCAAATTGGTCAAGCAACAGCCATGACTCATCCACAAGGATGACACTGATAAGGGGTCTAGAAAGAGTGGTACAAGGTTACAGGATAAAAACTGAAGATACCTCCTGACTGACCTTGTCTGATACAAAAGTTACATTTTTTGTTATAAAGGTCTTGCTTTAACTTTGTCTTAATCATCCAGCTGAAAAGTATAAAAATGGAGGTATATAAAATAAAATTATATTAATATAATGAGTTGTGAATGGCTCAAGTCAACAAATTCTGTGGATAACCCTGCTGATCTGTGTTGGATAGTTTTATTTAAAAAAAATATATATTATATATATATATATTTATTATATATATATCATGTTGTGAAAATCTGTAAGTATCATTGTATGTTACCCTGTTTATGTCATTTGTTCTCTTTGTTTTTGCTTCTGTTTTTCACTCTTCAAGTTAAAATACAAATAAATAAATTTAAAAAATAAAAATAACTGTTATCCAGTCTAAAAGAATGAAAGTAGCAATAGATAATATTTACATTTATGCAGTTATAGCTTTTGAAAACTAGCTTTATTGATTGTTTTTACATATCATTCCTGTAGTCAGGTTTTCAGAGTACAAGTAATCTTTCTGGGCACCAGAGACCTGAAGAATCCATCCAAGGGCTTGGATCTCATGGCAATGTCCCACAGAAATGCAGAGGGAGGCCTGGAGCCCACCTGGATGTCTCACTCAAGTTCATGCAAGCGTACACCAAGGATCTGTGCTTGAAAGGCCCAATGTCCATAGGTAGAGGGTAGAAATTATGCACCACAGGGTAAAGGATCTGTGTCAGGAAGCTGAGAGATCTACACTGGAGCCAGGGACAGAGGGAGGGAGGCCAGGAAGGGGAGAGAGAGAGACAGACAGACAGACAGAGACAGAGACAGAGACAGACAGAGACAGAGACAGAGACAGACATAGATAAGACACAGAGATAGAGACACAGAGGTAGAGACAGAGAGAGAGAGGCAGAGAGAGAGAGAGAGAGAGAGAGATAGACACACACACACACACACAGAGAGAGAGAGAGAGAGAGAGAGAGAGAGAGAGAGAGAGAGACACCATGAAGTAGAGCTAAGGAAAGAGAGGCAGCCATCTTCCTGCTTCACACTTTGAACTCCACGGCATCTCCAAGAAGTGTCTGCACCTCCAGCCCACTCTGCACAAGGTAGACTTCAGGGTGGAACAAAAGGGAAAGTGTGAGTTTCCTCAAGAAAAGCAGCCACAGCACAATTTCTCCGGGGAACCCAGCAGCATGCAATCATCTCTTCCCATTCTCCTTTTATGCCTTTTTGGCAGCAATCCTCAGGTGGGTCTTTCATGCTCAGATCCAGGCCAACACAGTTCAGCTGGGTTTTTCTGCTCCAGTTGAACATTAATTAATCCACTACTGTCACTAAATATTCGTATTTTTTCAACCATTGAAAAATGGAAAAAGGATTCTTAGCTCTCAAGCCTTACAGTGATATTCTATGTAGTTTGATGAAACTTATTCCAAATTACCCACTCAGTAATAGGTCTGGTAAACCAGGATGGGATTAGAAAATGGAGGGAAATGTCTATGTTTAACTATCTGTTATATAATATCCAACATTAAATGTTTGGCCCGTATCACTAAGAAATATGGCACTGGCCCAGAAGGCATCCAGAATTCACTGATGTGGCATGAGAGTTATTTTTAACAGAAGATATTTGAGAATTAACAGACACAAGAAGAGCTTTTATTGTGAATTCTCATCTACATAATAGAAAAGACTTCCAAAATATCTAATTCCCCCACCCCAGGGAGTTGTTCAACCAGAAAAGATTGACTCCTGTCACCAGAGATGAGAAACCAAAGATGTCAGCACCAGGATTAGAAATCACCCACATATTGTCACTTAATTATCACATCCCTATCTATTTTCTTAAGGGCCCATTTATCTTTTCTGAAAGTTATTTGTTTCACCACGGTGCCCTTTCTGTCCATCTTTTCTGCAATAAGAGGCTGTATAATTTTCTCATTGCTTTAAAGTGTATTTTCTATGAGTTTTATGTCCATGTCAAGTAAACTTTTTTTTTCTTACTATTCTGTCTTTTGTATGTTTAGTTTGCAGACCCCCGTGCAAACTTCAAGGAGTTAATGGAAAGATTTTCCTTCCCACTGCAACAGCACATGGCTCCTCACACCAGTGATGACCAAGGGGAGGACATCTAAAAAGTGGTTACTGTCCCTCTGCAGATGCCAGACCAGGCCATATCAGGGCCTATCTCTGTTGGAATAGAAATCCTGCTGGGATTGTAAACTCGCAGTAATGAATTGCAGGGGCAGAGTTTAAAATAAAAGCAGACAGTTTAGTTGGTGAGGTGGGAGGAGCTGGTAAAGAAAGAAGCTAGGTGGCTACTCTGGTGTAATAGAGTAGGGAGCCTCAGATTTGAAGCAGCCGTGGATCTTTGCCTTCAGCTCCTTCTCCCACTTGGGCTCTTGCCTGCCTTTGATCCTAACCTTGCATTTCTTCTGAACAGGACTTCCCTATCCCTTGGTGGTACATAAGAACATGAGGCAGGCCTTATAAAAAGGTAGTTTAGGCTTAAGGATTAAGTAAAGCAGGAGTGTGCAATTTTTATGTTAATCATGCTACCTAGGAACTTTCAGCCTGGGGTTTCTTTCTCTGTCTTTGCCTAACCCTAGTTGCTCCAGTCTAGCTGTCAAAGAAAAAGCTGCCTTTAGAAGGATTCTTTATTAATTTTTAATAAAATTTTAATGAGCCCTTCATCCTATCTGTTCCCTACTTGATTTTTCATGAGTTTACAAAATTTCTCATGCAAGTCTCTTTCACTGATATAGGCCCCCGGGTAACTGCCACATCTCCTTTACTCAGTATGTCTAATAAAACTTCCAAGACCATGGCAGCGAAAGCCTGCTGTTTTCTAGTACAGTGACAGTCCACATTAACAATCATCCTAAGAATTACAGTTAGGTTTTTGCAAACTCACTTCTCCAAATCTCATCTCTAGACAGCAGCCAAGTAACAAAATAAGTTGTTCCATGTAATCAAGTGAGGTCTATTGGACTGGTGAAGGAACACAGTTGAATCCCCCAATGGATTAATTGTTCCTTCTTTATTATTATTATTATTAAATTATCTCTTATAAACTTGCTTTCTGTTTTACTTGTGCCAAGCAATATAGACTTCCAAAGGAAGTCTATACCTAAATGATTAAGATATTAATTGCTAGAGTAAGCCATTCAGGTAAAGGAAAGGAACAAGAAAAGCATCAGTCATAAACATCCTAGTAATTAACCTTTCTTCAGGTTTACAATACCCACTACATCTGAAGAACATCAAGTAGCACCAGTATATGTGTGAAAGAAGCAGGCTACTGATCATTCGTATCCCCAGCCCTCTACAGCTAAAGGCACACTTCCTTAAAGTTCCCATGTGAACTCTTGTCTTGCCTGGTCAGCCTGCTCAGCAGCACAATGTAGTGCTTTCTGTACCATCCACCTTCCCGAGCTGCTAATTCATCTCTTTTATGCAGCGAGCAAACTGAGTCTTTGCATGGTTACCTCATGGCACTGGGGTTTTGCAGAAAGATAAAATTTTATTGTAGGGAAACTGGCAAGAAAGTGAGGAGCTGTGAGCCAGATCTACCTGTGCAACTCCTTGATAACAGGAATTTTTAGGAAAGGAGCAGGGAGAAGCTGCTTGTCAATTAGATTAAAAAGAAGAAGGTGCATGTTTCTTTTCATGCAAGAGGGGAGGGGAGTTTTGAGGTTAAGAGAATGTTGATGGATGACCTAGCTGTTTTTTTTATGTGTATTCTTGATAGACCAGTTCCAGATTTCAGGCATCCATAGTGAAAGGTCTGGGAGTTTTTCTTGTTTATCTTTTAAAATCATTTATGTATGTATGTATTTGTTTGTTTGTATATTCATTTGGTGCAGGTCTTGTTACGCAACTCAGACTCCTACCGATGCTCCTGTTCCAGCCTCCCCCACAGGCACAGCCACCACACCTAATTTTGGCGACCCACAGGGCATGTCTAGTGTTTCTGGGGCCGGTGTGGTAGGTGGTACGAGAGATGGAACCCAGGTCCTCACACTTGCCAGGCAGACGTTTAGACTGAAGACCATTGAAGAATTTCATTAATTAAGAGTGTATGTCTAGATGCATCCAAGCCTTGGCCAACTTTGATATTAGTGGTTTAAGTGACTTTGCATTGTTTGAAAGTCTGCAGTTGCGTATACAGCTTAAAGCTTCTTCAATAAAGCCAGGTTTAGTAGTAGTGTTACAAACCATGATGCAATAAATAATGTTGCTTTATTAAATTCACGAAGATGTATCTTTCTAAACATGAGATTGATGAATCAAAAGAAAAGATGTAATTCTGTGATACACCAGCTCAATGTGCTGACATGAGTTGTTCTCCACCACCAGCAATGTGCACAGTTAGAATAGTTTATCCATTTTTCTTATTGGGGAGAACTGGACAAGTGTAAAATATTTTAGCTAGATTAATTTTTCATTTTTTGTCATTGTAAATAAAGTTAAGAATTTTGTATTTTTGTAATAAACAATCTGTTCATGTGTTTGGCCAATTTTTTTAAGTAAGCATTTAGTTTTTTTTTTTTTATTTTTGGTGAATTTAGGACAGGATCTACAGGGTCTATACGGTCTCACTACATAGATAGGACTCCTAGTGATTCTCCTGTTTTCAGCCTCCAAGCTCTGGGATTACAGAAGCACCACCACACTCAGTGTACCCTTGGGGTAGGGCTGGCATGACCAGGATAGAACCCTGGCTGCTACACTCTGTGCTTTACTCCATTGAGTCTCTGGCCAGCCGTTGCATTAAGTGTTTTAAATCAACTTTAGAAACTATTTGTAGAATTTGCCTTTCATCATATATACTTTATTTTTTTATTTTATTGAGAAACAAATAGCAATGAGACTGTTTCAAAACTGATTAATAAGACAGTTTCAATAATTAATACATTGTACATTATTACCATCTTAATGGTTTTCCAAAGTACAAGATGCAAACATGACATCCTAACCAAACACTATTAGTACAAATCTTTCTTCTCATTGAATTAAGTGAGAGTAGCTGTATATCTTTTTTTAAATTTTTTAATTTTTAATTTATTTTTTATTTTTTTGAGTTTTGTTTTATTGAAGTATAAATATCAATGAGATAGTTTTAAGATACCTTGACAAGATGGATTTGATAAATTAATATGTTGCAAACCGTTTTCATAACGTTTTGGTATCATAGAAGGTGCATACATATACTTACAGACATTATTACACCATATGTCTCTTATCAGTAAATAGAGTGTAGCTGTTTGCATATCTTATTTTTTATACCTGAATTACATCAAAGATTCAATAATTAATAGTTTCTACCTTGATAATTTCCTAGTGGTTGTCCATAGTACTAGAGGCCGACATAATATCCTGTCTAACCACCATTAGTGCAAATCTTGCCTCTCATAGAATTATGTAGAAGCACAGCATTATCTATCCCAACTGTACTGTCTATACACACACATCATGATTCTTCCTTTCTATACCCCTTCCTTTGTCTACACCTGTCAAACATGGGCACTCCATTGTCATTCAACTAACTTAGGTGCTTGAACTCGACAACACAGTCCTACACAGTCCAGCATTCCACAACAACGGTGAGTTATCCGAAGAAGTTGTCGACCATAGCCATTTACAGCTCAATTTAATATTATGACCCCGCGATGTATATTGAAATCTAAAAACCACATGGTCATCTCAATTGATGTAGAGAAAGCCTTTGACAAAGTCCAACACTCATTCATGTTCAAGGTCCTACAGAAAAATGGAATAGATGGACTCTATCTTAACTTGATAAAAGCCATCTATGACAACCCAAAAGCTCATATAATCCTAAATGGGGAAAAACTGAAATCTTTTACTCTTAAATCAGGTACAAGACAAGGATGTCCTCTATCACCCCTCCTATTCAATATAGTCTTGGAATCCTTAGCAACAGCCATTAGAAAAAAGGGAGAAATAAAGGGAATAAGAATAAGTAAAGAAGAAGTTAAATTATCACTATTTGCACATGACATGATACTTTACTTGGAAGACCACAAAAATTCCACCAAGAAGCTACTAGAACTGATAGGTAAATTCAGTAGCATAGCAGGATACAAAATCAATACTCAAAAGTCAATAGCATTCCTCTATACAGATAACAAGCACACTGAAAGGGAAACAATACCTTTTACAGTAGCACCATGGAAAATGAAATACCTTGGGATTCACTTAACCAAGGAACGCAAAGATCTTTTCACCCAAAATTGCAACACCCTAAGAAAAGTGATTATAGAGGATTTCAGAAAATGTATATCTATCTTAAATATTCTGTATATACAGATACAAAATGGTCCTTTCTTTGTATCCCCCTTTTTTTTTTTTTTAGTCCTGTCAGAGATGGGTATGCCATTGGCATCCAAATACTACAGGTCTGTGAATTCAGCAAAACAATTCAAAACAGTCCAGCAGTCCACAACAGTGGTGGGTTATCTGCAGGAGTAGCAATGTCAGAAGTTGTTGACTTGAAACTTTTACAGCCCAGCACATTAATATGACTTTACTTTATATACCTCATTTTTATACTTTTCTGCTGGATCCATCTACCTTTGGTTTTCAAAAGTTTTTATTTGATTTATTAAATATATCAATCTAATTCCATGTATCCTGAAATGCTTTCATAATTGTACATTACATTTGTCAAATTTTCATTTACTACTTGAATAATATTATTTTCATGAATATCTGAGTCACTTAGATTACATTCTGCTTACTTAGGTAAATCACAGATCTTATTCTTTCCACATATTTACTGAGACTTAGCAACAAAATTGTGTTAAAGGTTCTGCTAGAATTTAGGGACTGCAGGGGCTTCCTGCCACACAAAGGCCAACATTCTGCAACCAGAACTGGCAGGAAGGGACTGGGTTTTTTCAAAGTGCAGCCTTGAGGAGGAGGTGACAGAACACAGCTTCTTTCAGTGATGATAGAAATAAAAGCTGAAGCAACAACACAAATGAACAGGCGAAGCTCTAAGCAAGCAAAAACAGAATTCACTTTAACTTAAGATAGAGAACACCTAAAAGGAACACAGCTCTAACAGACAAAATCAGACTCACCTACTGACAAAAGAATGAGACTGACTTTTTTAGCTGTGCTGGTCGGGCAACACACTGACAACTTTCTCTTGTCTCAGGAGCATGGCCTCATGTTTGAGGAGTCTTCCCTGTAGGATACCATGAGACTTGGCAACCACACTTCCCCTTGGAGACACACTGGCACCTCCTGTTACCGTGCACCTGGTCTGTACAATAGGAGCGAGAGAGTAAGAAAAGGGCCCATTCCACACACTGAAGGCTATGCATCAAGCCAGGTCTTCATTGTCCAAAGCATGACTCTCCTTGCCTTTTCATTGCCCAGCAATGAACCTCTACTTCCTGGAGCAAGTTCTTATAGTGGGGGTATAGAAATGAAGACTGAAGACTAAAGACAGAAGTTGTCTCAGTTCTGTAAATTTAAAAACAGAAGCTAACACCTTTGCTATATAGGTGATGCTTCTCTTTGGGATTTAAAGTGCTAGGCAAAGGGGAGGGGATGTGACCATATTAAGGAGGGCCCGCACCTCTCAGGAGGGCGAAAGGAGGAAAGTAGGGATGATGGCACAGGAGCAGCCTGCCACATAATGCGACCTTTCTTTCACATTAAGAAAACCACCTGTGTGATGATGCTCTGTGAACTTGAGTCAGTTCAGCACTTTACTTTCTGTTTCCTTGGTCTGTTTACCATTGCACTATTACCAGGTTGTTTTAATTTTCAACATTTTTTCGCTCCCTGGATTGAGACTGGGCATGGTGGCACAAGCCTGTAATCCCAACTCTTGGGAGGCTATAAACAAGCAGATCACTAGGAGTCCAATCTAGTAGTGAGACCCTGAACACCCTGTAGATTCTTCCCTAAAAGTACAATATATATATATATATATATATATATATATATATATATATATATATATATATATATATATATATATTCAATGTTTTATATTACCCTTTGGTATTTGGTGGGGCTAATACCCATTGCTCTTTTGGGGAGGGTCCAAAATATTTCTCCTTGTTTGCCCTTTTCATGTGAACTCTATTATCAGCTCAATTTAACTTCAGAAATAAATTACTGATATTTTATTGGGACCATGTTAAAATAATGTATTAATTGGGAGGGCATGCCATGAAACTCTGAAGATGTGTTTTGAGCTCAAGTGTATTTTTGTGTGCTTAGTAGTACTTTTTAATTTTCCCATGTAGACTTTAATATTTATTATTCCTAGACCTTGTATTTTTTTTTCTATAATACATGGAGTCTTCACTTCCATTATATCTTCTGAGTGTTGGGTGTATATCAAAAGGCCATTGAGGTGTGTATATAATTTAATACTCTGCTATATACTGAGTTACCTAAATATGCAGCAGTTTGCATTTAAAGATATGCAGCATATAATTTGCACATAGAAATAATTTAGCTTTTCACTTCAATTCTTACCACCCCAATTATTTCTTTATTGCAAAACATTGTTTAATGCCTCCAAGTTTTAAAAAAATTGAAATTTTAATCAGTACATGTTTATCACACATGATGGCTATATTTCTTATGGGGAGTTGGTGCATGTACATAATGTACATCAAGTGCTTTAAATCTGCTTCCCAACACCCCTCCCTCCTCTTCCCCTAGTCAGTCTTCCTCCCACTCACAAAGGGTCTACCTGCTGCTTCCTATTATCTAGCCTCCATTTTGTGCTTTATCTATGTTTTGGGCTGCTCATAGAAGAGAAATTATGTAATATTTAAGCTTCTACTTCTGGTTTATTTCACTTAGCATTATGATCTCAAAAGTGCATCTGTTTTCCTGCCAATGACTCAGGTTTATTCTTCTTTATGGCAGAGCAGCATGCCATAATTCCTTTATCCACTCATTCATTAATGGACACATAAAGCACTTCTATGATTCAATTATGAATTATGCTTCTACAAACATGGATATGTGTGTCCCACTGCAGTGTGTTGTCTTTAACTCATTGGAAAAGATATACAGAAAAGAGATGTCTTGGTTAAATGAAATTTCTAGTTTTATTATTTTGAAGAATTTCCATACTGATTTCCATAGTAGTTGTTCTAGCTTACACTCCCAACAACAACATTAAGCATCCTTTTCCCCTACAGCTTCTCTAGGATTTTTTTACTAACACAAATGTCTCTGAATTTACTCATTAAAAAGATTCTTGGGGCTTCCTAGATAACTTTATGATCTAAGCACCTTCCTGGCAAACACAAGGACCTGACTTCAATCACCAGTACTGCATGCCTTGCTGACTGCAGAACTCCAGGCACGCCTAGTGGGCCATGGAGCCTGGACATGGTGGCATAGGCCTGTACAGGAGGATCACTACAAGTCTGAGCTGCCTAGTAAGACCTTGTACCACATAAATAAATAAAAGATTTAAAAGATTCTTGCTTTAGTTTGCTATTTTTGGACAGAATTCTGACTAACACACACTCCTTTTTTTTGTACATAGGAATATTCCCAGGTCATAACATGACAGAGATTAAAATTAAGATTTTGAGATTTGAGGAATTAGATTCACTTTGTTTGTTTGGTTGAGACAGGTTCTTGCTATGTAATTCAAGCTGGCCTAGAACTCACAAGGATTATCCTGCCTCAGCTTCCTGAATGCTGGAATTACCAGTGTGCATCAACCTAACCATCGTGGTTGCACTCATTTACATTCCCATCAGGGATACACACTTGTTCCTTTTTCCCCCCACGTCTTCTCCAGACTTTGCTTTTTGTGTCCTTGATTGTAGTTCTTTTGGCTGGATTAGAATGCAATGTCAGAATTGTTTTGGTTTCCATTTCAACTAATGGCTAAAAACTATAAACATTTTTAAATGTACTGCAGCCTTTCAAGTTTCTCTTGATGAACTATTGATTGCTTGGTGAAACTCATGAAATCTAGTAAATGGTTTCCATTAGTATTCTTTTTCATTTCTTAGTAACATTTATTGATACTCATTTCATTCCTGTTTTTCAACAGTGGCCCTGAAAATCTAATCAACACCATATTTCTTATTTGTCTCCTCAGAATTCAAATTGCCCTTTGTTCCCATAATTCATTCATATTATTGTGTGTGTGTGTGTGTGTGTGTGTGTGTGTCTAGAGATTCAGCTCAATTTTTATCTTTTTGAAGTGAGGCACCCTCACTGTTTTATGCAACTCTATCATGTGTTATTCTTTATTTACCTACAGTTTTCCATGTACATTTCTAGTGCTAGACTTACTGGGCTTGACTAGAATTATCTACATCCAAACACACAACTAGTTTCTCCTGGTATTATAATTACTGGGCTTGCGTGCAACTAATTTCTTGAAATCAGAATTTTCTATTCTTTAAGTGCATGTTTGTGGTGGCATGTAAAATGAGGGGTACATAGTAACTATTCTGTAGGTCCTTGCTGGTTGAAAGTAGATTAATTCAAAACAACAATTTTTTTAACTTACCCTACTATATAGAATGTGGAGAAATAACAAAGGTTCTAACATTTTTGCTGAGTGCTTGTTCACTTTATCATAGAGACACCCAAGATTAAGATAAGAAATATGCCACTGCTCTGTTTCTCATTATCTGGACTTACAATAATTTTACACAGGTTTGAAATGTAAATTCTACATAATCAGTGAAAAATACTGTGGGAGGAAAACCAAGGAGTAGTCATCAAGTCCTCCAAGTTCTTTCTCATTTCTTACAGATAAATCAACTTATTGGTTATTAATTACTTACTGAGCATCTAAAGGATGCCAACATCAGTGTTTGCTGAAATGACCAAGAATGGGAAATCTCATGGAGAATCTCTTCCTGGCAAGAATTCACTTGCAACTAAATTATTAAAACAAGAAATAAATTACTAGAGATACATTCAGAAGAAAAGTTTGTTTAGTGAGCAAGACCAAGTAGACTTAACTGCCAAGTAGATGCCCAGCAGCAAACAATATTTGTGCCTTGGAATCACGTTGCCTGAGACATCCCTGCATCTACACTCCCTTGAAACACATCTTTCTGCATCAGTGCTGGCAAACCCAAGTGGCACCCAAAACCCACTTATTTATCACATAGTGCCAACACCACAGTTAAAACTGAAAACTGAGGTTTTAGTTTAGAAAAAAACAACTTGTACAACTTGTGATATCTTTCTAAGTATAAAATTATGTTCCCAAAATCCTAATTCTAGACTATTAGGATGTTTAATAAATACTTAGTAATGCATGGCCTAACATGATTAAATGGAAAGAATCAGGTTCTACATTTGTTAATTTTCACATTTTTATTTATGAAATAGTAAGTTATATTGTTTCAGAAATATTCCCTAAACAATATTTATGTTCTATTTTTGATAATCAATTGTTCATTATATATAAATGACTTCTTTCATAATTTCCACTCTAAAGGTTACAGTATGTAAACAGTACCACAATATTTTCTTAATTTGTTTCATATGTCAAAGTTACAGTAAATTCTATAGCGTTTTGTTAAATTCCAACAGAATTTTTATATATAATGAATTGTAATATTATAATTTCCTTTTTTTAGAATACTTCAAAATCACGTAGGAATGATAAGTAAATCAAAAGAAGATATACCATAATTACATCTATGGACTAAAAAATAACAGTCAAGATGGGCCAATAAGGCTCATTTATTTGCCTTTACTTGATATTGAGAAAGTTGTATAAATCCCGGTTTGCTTTCTGATCTTTAAAGCATGAAAGAGATAAGGGCCCAATAAGCTGAAGAGTGTGAAGCCCACAGTAAACTGCCTGACCACATACCTAGAGGAGGCTAAATTAAGACTACTGCTCACTAAGATTCTGTCTCACCTGAGAAAGAATGGCTATCATCAAGAAGCAAACCAATAACAACTGTTAGAGAGGCTGTGGGGCATGGGAACCTTGCACCACTGTTGGTGGGAGTGCATACCGGTACAACCACTATGAAATCTCAGTACAGGCATTCCCCAAAAAGCTACCATTGGAGGTGCCATTCAAGTCAGCTCTTCCCCTCCTGAGTAGTCTTCCAAAAAAGCTGAAATCATCACACCACAATGACATATGTGCTCATGTTTTTATAGCACCACAGTTTATCTATAAATCTTGGAAGCAACCCAAATGCCCCTCAGGTGAGGAATGGATAAAGAAGATGTGATGTTTTTACACAAAGGAGTATTATTCAGCTACAAAAAGGATAAATTTGAGGTTTTTATCCATAAGTGGATACAATTAGAGAACATACTCTTAAGGGAAATAAATCAGGCCTCATGTGCTAACATCATATTATCTCCTTAGGGTAAGAACCTAAAAGAGGAAATACAATGGGAAGGGCACAGCAGATGCTGTGAAAAGGGAACGAGCTTCTTCAAAAGAAAGGAATTACTGAGATGAGAAGGACAGGGTAGGGAATGGGAGAAGGAGATATATCTATATATGTAAGCAGGATGGTTTGGATAATTGAACTGTGAATTTTTGTGGGTCTACAGAAAGAAGTTAATGCTTAATTTTTTGTTTATTTGCTTTCTCATCATCATTCTTCCTTCATTTTTTTCATGTTTATCCCTACTTATAATTTTTGTCTTTTTAGCTCTTTTTCAAAGGCAACAATATACAATACAACAAACACTTTTGAATTCATATTACTTTGCTTGGTGAAGTTCTGTATTATTTCTGATTTTTTTCTTTTATATTATAATTCTGTATTCTGTGTTAAAAATTTTTAAAAGACTATTGCTTATCAGCTAAATTTTCAATATGGCTTAGCTGTATTATGAAAGAAGTATGGATTAAAGAGGTTGCATACATAATGCCATATACATTTTTCATCATAAAATATTAACTTCATATTTATAGCAATATTATTTCATTCTACAAAAGGGAAAAATGAAAAGAATATTTTAATTTTGTATAATTCTGTGGAAGAAACTACTTCCACCAAGGGCAAATGAAACTGTTCTGAAATGTTGTGCCACTTTACCAATTGCCTTGCTACTAAAAGTAGTGGATGTGTTTTAAAAATTAAGTCAGTAAAATTTCAGCAAACAGAAATGTTTCAGACTCATATGTTAGTACTTCTGAAGGGTTAAATGCCGTTAAAAATATGAATTAGAATATACAGGACATTATCAAATACAGATTGAAGTGCCGGGGAGACAGCTTAGTGGAATAAGCATTTCCCTGGCAAGTGCAAGGGCCCGAGTTCAATCCCCAGGTCTGCAAAAAAAAAAAAAAAAAAAAAAAAAAAAAAGAGCCTGTACTAAATACAAATAAACAAATTGTATTTAGGTGACCAGAGGTTTAGCTCAGTGGCACAATGCCTGCCTGGCAAGTGCAAGGTCCTATGTTCAATTCCAGATACCTTCCATCCGCCCTCCAAAAAAACAACAAATAAAGGCCAACCAGGCTTAACCATATAAAACACAGATTAAAGTAAATTCTTTTCAAAGATTCTCTTTTTCTTCATATGATATCCCCAGGCATTTTCACTTCTGTTTTGAGACAGGATCTTCCTAAGTCACTAGGTCCAGTGTCACTAAGAGAGACAGATCTTGCTAAACCCGTGATTCTCCTGCTTCTGCTTCCTAGAGCACTAGAGTTACAGGTGTGAAGCATCACATCTAGGCAATTTTCATTCTTACAGCTTCAACAGTGAATTCTCAAATTGTAAAATGTAGCAGAACAGACTAAATCTTGTCTGTATTTCACAAGAGAAATACAAAGAATTGTTTTTTTTTTTTCAAACAGTGATAAAATATAAAAATATTCTTAAGGATGATTCTGCAATCTATAATAAAAGATCAAATAAAGCATTCAACAATCTGCCACCAGATCTTCTGACTTCCTAGAGAGGAAAACATTTAGTATCAATCAGACTGAAAACATAATACTCTCTCAATAGATCAGTTCTATAAGTTTAATATATTTGTAGTAATAACATCGTTATAGTTAGTCATTTTATTAGTAAGCAGAAAATATAGCAAATCAATTTTAATTTTTAATAAAATCACTCTTGCTTTGGAATAATTCCCACTGCTGTGATTATCTGTTTAGAGAACTATTTAGAAATGAGATACAGATTTGCAACCTCAAAGAGCTCCTCCTACCTGTTAATCTTTCTTGGTTTAAAATAAAATTGATTTGGCTTACTCTATGGAAGGTTCTCAAAGGAAATTGTTCTTTATATTCTTTAACAGTTAGGGTTTTTTATCCTTTCAAACCTTAAAATTATTTTATTAACTGTTGTATTTAGTTGTCCTCCCAAGCCTCATGCAGTCATGGGGCTGGGACTTCTAGAGTTTGAGATTAATTCATGATCCACTGGGATTATGGGTTTTAATATTGCTGAGATTATGGGTGTGATGGCTACACCTAATCTGGAGCAGAGAGTCTGAATGCAATATAAGAGAGACAGAGAGACAGATTCTCTCTCTGTTGCCATTGTTGACCTGTTGGCATTGTTGTTGTTCCACCACCATGAACTGATGCTCTCTGTCATGTGCCTCTTTGCCTTGGAGCCAACTGAATATAGCCTGAAATCTCCAGTAACTGTAAGCTAAATAAATCTTTCTTTCCTTCATTTTGGGTGTTGGGTACTTGTCCCAGCAATGAGAGAAGAGTAACTGAGACTTATTAAAAATGTTGTCATATTAATTGACAAGGCTTATCCCATAGTAAACAAAGTATACCTCATCTCAAGAGCAATCAAACTTCTACGTTGTAAAGTGGTTTTGCTTGTGAAGATGTAAAGGCTCACAATACCCCACAATTATTTATATTCTTCCAGCCACAACAAAGAATGATTATATGCCCTTGATTCAAGCTATTTTAACCACAGATTGTCATATCTTTTAATAAATTTGGAAGAAAAAGTAAATCTTTATTAAAGGTGATTTTACTTCAATTATAGATTTTATTTCAAATAAAAACTACATCCAAATTACTAAAAATATAGTGACACTTCATTCTTTCATGTGTTTTGTGGGTACACAGGCACACATGGTATGGGGCAATGAACCCAGGGCCTTCATACTATATCACCAGTCATTTTTACTTTTGTTTTGAGACAGGGTCTTCCTAAATCACTAAGTCCAGTGTCACTAAGCAAGACAGATCTTATTAAGCTTGCGATCTTCCTGCTTCTGCTTCCTAGAGTGCTAGAGTTACAGATGTGAAGCACCACACCTAGGCAATCTTCATTCTTACATCTTCAACAACTAATTCTGAAATTGCAAATTATATTTATTAACAACAGTTAATTGTGATTTGGATTAATGTCTTTATTGAGTAAATATAAGAATGAAAATTCTCCACAGACACTTTATCTTCAAATAATACTGATAACTATTTACCATTTTTTTTTTACAAGAAAAGGTAAGGCCTTATGGACAGGAGGACAGGAGGCTAAGAAATTAACAAAATCTGTGTTCATCCTCTCCTGCTACCCTCTGAATATGGTCTCCAGATTTGAATATACTCCTTAGCAAACCTCAATAAAAAATAGAAAAAGTTATCAGGCCTACTCTATAAGCATCACTTTGACAAGTTCTATTTTCACTGCTGCGAATTCTCAGTCTGGCTCTACTAGAATAACTTGTCAGATGTATTCCTTCTCACTGAATGGATAGCACTATAACCAAAGCCCTATCAAGTATACCTTTTCCTATTTGAGTTATACAGTGATGTTCTATCTGATGAACAGTACTATAATGAAACAAAATGGTGCCATGTGGAGCACTCAATCAGCCTCCTAAGCCCACTGCAGCTGACTGTCCCATTGGCAGCCTTGGAACTTTCTTCCATGACAACCTCAGTTCCTCACCTGACAGTCCTTAGGCTTCTCCTGATTGGAGGAGGTTTAGATATGCAGGTGAAAAAGAAAAGAGGAAGTGGAGGTTAAAGAGGGAGAAAAAGAAGTAACACCTTGTTGTTCCCATGGGTTCCCATGCCAATGCCCCCCCACCATAACGAGGTGTCCAATTTTTGTATGGCAATAGACCTACCAGAGAGGCCTCCCTCCTTAACCCCAAACCAATATATTGCACTTTATCTGATCTCCCCACTGTGTGTGTGTGGTATACTACTGATTCTATGTCTCTAGAGAACCCTAGCCCCAGACCCAGTGTACCTCTGCCAGTGAGTGAGAGAGCTCCAGGCCTGCCACACCAGAGGGAGCTTTCCCAGCCTTCTCCGGTTCTGGCCCAAGGGCCTGGACCCAGCACAACTTGGCTGATGCAGCACAGCCTACCTAGTGAATAAGAACATCCACTATCCTTTTGGGAGCCCAGCAGACACACCAAAACCCAGGCCCAACCACTTAGAGAGCGACCTGCCTCAGACACTAGGGCTGACTCGGGCAAATTCCTGGATCCTTGCACCAAAACGACCCAAGATTTAGTAGGGATTTTCACTACTCACTCTGCATCCTAGCTCGGTTCATGGTCGCCTGACCAGGGAACCAACAGAGGGGAACCACAGGAGCTACAGCAAAAAAAGCAACTGAACACAACAGCTAGATCCAGGCTAGGCATAACTGGATAATCTCAACCTTAATAGACCGGCACCTGAATCTCATTACACGCTAAGGTTATAGCAGCACCAAAGCTCTACACCAATGGTCAGAGGTCAGTGCTATACAAAAAGACAAAGACAAGGTGAAAAATGCAATCGCAGGCCTCGAGTACACCAGTAAGTGCAGAAGACACTAGCTCAGATGAAAAGAATGAATTAACAGGTATGAAAGCAAAGGAATAACAAAAGAAAGGTATAGAGGAACTCAGAGCAGAATTAATTCCTGAAATAAAAAAAGAAATATTTGAATACATAGCATCTGAAATAAACAATCAAACGCAGAAACATTTGGGGGAAAACCAATGAAACCCAGAAAACACTATTCCAGGTAAAACGTATGAATTAGCACAATCAGAAGCAAAAGAGTAACAGTAGAAAGGTTATAAGGAACTCAAAGCAGAAATAAGTTCTGAAATCAAAAAAGAATTCTTTGAAGTCATACCATCTGAAATACAGAAACAAGTTCGGAAATATACAGAGGAAATCCAACGTGGAAGAAACTCTGCAGAGAAGCAATTAATAACTACCTCTATAGAAGACATGGATAAAAAAAAAGGAGATCAGAAATATGACAGATTACTTGAATGAGCAATACAGAAAAGAAATAGAACGCAGGAAATAGAATCAAATAGATATAGAAGAACTAAAAATATCAATCACGAGTTTACGAAATTGTTTGAGTGAAAACAAAGATGCAGTTTCAGATCTTGAAGATGCTGGTGCAGCTAGTGAAAAGGTGAGGAAGGATCACTTAAAAACAACAAGAATGCAGGAAAAAATAATCCATCACCTGCAAGAGGACACCACGATGAACAATGTGAGATTAATTGGTATCAACGAGAATGAAAGAGTCAATACAAATGACATAAAAAGAATTTGGGGAGAAGTAATTGCAGAAAACTTCCCAAATATGAGGAAACAATCCAACATTCAGGTAACCAAAGCATACAGAACACCAAATAACTTCAACCAAGTAAAAACACACCAAGACATATAATAGTCAAGATCTCAGAAATCCAATAAAAAATAACATACTGAAAGCTGCTGGAGAGAAGCAGATCACATTCAAAGAAAAACCCATCAGAATTACAGCAGACTTCTCTATATAAACCATGAAGGCAAGAAGAGCATGGAGCAGAGTTCTTCAAGTCCTGCATGAAAACAAATTCCAGCCCAGTCTATTATATCCTGCAAAATTCTCTTTCAAATTTGATGGAGAAGTGAAATACTTCCACAACAAAGAACAAGTAAAGAATTTCATGATGACACAGGCTGCTGAAAGATGTTCTACAGAGTCCACAATGACCAGAACTCCTTGATTGAGAACGGAAGGAACCCACTAAACAGGACAGACAATTAAACACAAAATACAAAGGAGTAAACAAAAGCAGGTAAATATCATGACAAACATAGGTCAATATAGTTCACTTATAACCATCAATGCAAATGGACTCAATTTACCAATTAAGAGAAATAGACTATCATGGTAGATTAGGAAACAAAATTCAACAATATGCTGTATACAAGAAAAAAACTTAACTCAAAAGCACATTCATAGGTTCAAAGTCAAAGGATGGAAAACAATATTACATGTCCCAGAACCTCAGAAAAAAGCAGGAGTAGCAATTCTGTTCTCAGACAGTCTCAACTTCAAACCAAGAATGATCAAACAACACAAAGAAGGCCATTATATATCGGTTAGGGGAAAAATTTAAGAGCAAGAGGTAACACTCTTTAATATCTATGCACCACACACAGGAGCACCCAACCATGTAAGACAAATCTTAATGGACATGAGAAACCTAATATCTAAGACCACAATCTTAACAGGAGATGTTAACACACACTTATCTCAAAAAGATTGATCAACCAATCAAAAAATTAAAAATGAAGTAGCAGAACTGAACCAGAGCTAGGAACAAATGGACCTGGTATACATATACAGACTGTTCCACCCAAACACAGCTGAATAGACATTTTTTTCAGCTTCACACGGGTCATTTTCCAAAATAGACCATATACTAGTCCACAGGTCATGTGTAAGTATATGCAAGAAAATAAAAATTATCCCATGCATATTATCTGACCACAGTGCAATGAAACTGGAACTAATTGACAACAGAAACCAGCAAAACCTGCTAAATTCATGGAAATTTAACAACTCCCTACTCAGCAATCAATGGGTCATATAAGAAATTAAACAACAAATTCAACAATATCTACAATTCAATGAAAATTCAACCACAACTTACCGGAATATATCGGATGTGATGAAACCAGTTCTTAGAGAGAAAATCATAACTATGAACTCACACATTAGGAAAACAGAACATGAACAAATAAACACCCTAATGTTGAAACTCTGACATCTAGAAGAAGAAGAGCAAACGAAACCCAGAGCACAAAGATGGGAAGAAAGTATGAGGATTAAAGAAGAAATTAATTCAATTGAGATGAAGAACATAGTTCAAAGAATCCACAAATCAAAAAGTTGGTTATTTGAAAGACTAAATAAAGTTGATTAGCCTCTAGCCAACCTCATCAAAAAGAGGAAAGAAAAAATTCAAGTACCTGCAATAAAGGGTGAAATCACCACAGATCCAGTGGAACTTCAGAAGATTATCAATAGTTACTTAGAGAATCTTTACATTCACAGAATAGAAGACACAGAAGAAATAGACAAATTCCTCAAAAGTTACTAATTACTAAAACTGAACCAGGAAGACATAACAACTCTCCAGAAGCCAAAAACTGCAAACAAAATACGAAACATAATAAAAAGCCTACTGAACAAGAAAAGTCCAGCTCCTGATGGATTCACAGCTGAATTCTACAAAAAAATCTATAGAAATATAATCCCTACACTCCTCAAACTCTTCAATAAAATTGTAAAGGAAGCAGTCCTCCAAAAATCATTTCTGGAGGCAAGTATAAAGCTGATTCCAAAAGCAGGGAAAGACAAAAATAAAAAGGAGAACTACAGGCCAATCTCCCTCATGTACATAGACATAAAAATACTCAATAAGATCCTCACAAATAGAATATAGCAAATCATCAAGAAGATCTTACATCATGACCAATTAGGATTTATCCCAGGGATGCAAGGATGGCTCAATATTCAAAAATCTATAAATGTAATACACTATATTAATAGACTGAAATCTAAAAACCACATGATCATCTCAATTGATTCAGAGAAAGCTTTTGACAAAGTCCAACATTCACTCATGTTCAAAGTCCTACAGATAAGTGGAAAAGATGGACTCTATCTTAACTTGATAAAAGCCATCTATGACAACCCAAAAGCTCATATAATCCTACATGGGGTAAACTGAAATCTGTTACTCTTAAATCAGGTACAAGACAAAGACATGCTCTATCACCCATCCTATTCAACAAAGTTTTGGAATCATTAGCAACAGCCATAGAAAAGTGGGAGAAATAAAATAAATCACAATAGGTAAAGAACAAGTTAAATTATCACTATTTGCAGAAGACATGATACTTTACTTGGAAGACCCCAAGAATTCCACCAAGAAACTACTAGAACTGATACAGAAATTCAGTAGCATAGCAATATACAAAGTCAATACTTTCTTCAATACCATTCAAAGTCAATAGCATTCTTCTACACAGATAACAAGCATGCTGAAAGGGAAACAATAGAGACAATACCTTTTACAATAGCACCTCGGAAAATTAAATACCTTGGAATTCACTTAACCAAGGAAGTCAACCTTACTGGAAGAAAGACAGCCTTTTTAACAAATGGTGCTGGAACACCTGGCTTTCTGGATGCAGAAAACTAAAACTTGACCCAGATCTGTCACCATGCACTAAGCTAAAGTCAAAATGGATTGAAGATCTAAACATTAAAACAAAAACACTCAGTCTCCTGGAAGAGAAATTAGGTGGAACTCTTGAAGACATAGGGGTAGGTAAAGATTTCATGAACAAACATATATTTGTATGGGAAACACTTGAAAGAATCAACAACTGGGATCAACTCTTCTTCAGGAGCTTCTGCACATCAAAAGAAATTGTCAACAGAGTGAAAAGACAACCCAGAAATTTTGAAAGAATCCTAACTAATAAGCAATCAGACAAAGTTCTGCTATCTAGATTATATAAAGAACTAAGATATAACAGGGCCCTCAAATTTAACGACCCAATTCAGAAATGGGCATCTGAGATGAATACACACTTCTCAGAGGACAAAATTAAAGAAGTGAATAAATATATGAAAAATGCTCCACATCGCTAGCCATCTGTGAAATGCAAATAAGAACAACACTGAGATACCATCTCATTCCAGAAAGAATGGCTATCATAAGGAAATCAACCAACAACAAATGTTGGAGAGGTTGTGGGGAAAGGGGAACACTTCTCCACTGCTGGTGGGAATGTAGACTGGTATAACCATTGTGGAGATCAGTGTGGAGACTCCTCAAAAGAGTAGGACTGGAAATCCCATTCAAGCCAGCTAGTTCCACACTGGGAATTATCCCAGAGGAACTGAAAACATTATATCATAGTGATAAATGTGTACTTATGCTTATAGCAGCACAATCTGTGATAGCAAAATCTTGGAAATAACCAAGATGTCTGTCACATGAGGAATGGTTGAAAAATATGTGGCATTTCTATATAATGGAGTATTACTCAGCTATAAAGAATGATGAACTGGAAGTATTTATATTGAAGTGGATTCCACTTGAACATATACTCGTAAATGAAATAAACCAGACACACATGTGCAAATATCATATAGTCTCCCTAGTATAAGAAGACAAAAGAAGAAATACAAATTGAATTTTACAACAGCAACCAAAGACAATTGAGTCAGATAGTTACAGCAAATTGAATGGCATATACTGCAGGGTAGTAATCAACTTTTCTTTTGGATGGTTAACAACCTAAGTTCACAGATAAAAATGGGGGAAATAGAAGAGCCACAAGGCCAGCCAACTTTTTTTTTTTTTTTTTTTTTGTCTTTTTGAGACAAGGTCTCACTATGCAGTTCAGGCTGGCCTTAAGCTCACTTTGAAGCTCAGGCTGGTCTCGAACTCACAACAATCCTCCTGCCTCAGCCTCCCGAGTGCTGGGATTACAGGCATGCACCACCATGCCCGGCTCCAGCCAACATTTTGGCCCTAGCCTTTTAAAGTCAGCGAAGACTCAGAACCTAGGAGAACATGTACTGCAACATCGCGAAACTTAGTTGTTCCCCTAATTTTATGATCAAGAAGAATATGAAGCCACAGAGGAAAGAGATTCAGGATGTATAGTGTGCCTAGGGAGAGAAAACTTTCTCTCACATGGAGAGAAAACTTTTTCTCATGCTCTCACAGAGAGCAAAACTGGTCAAGCATTGGCCATGACTCATCCCCAAGATAAAGGATCTACAAAGTAAGGTACAGGATTACAAGATAAACCCTGAGGGGACTTCACTGACCTCATCAGAAACAAAAGCTACATCTTTTGGTATATAGGTCTTGATCTATCTCGGTCTTAGCCATCCAACAGAACAGTATAAAAATGAGGTATATAACGTGGGGCCATAATAATAAGTTGAGCTGTAAATGGCTCTAGTCCACAACTTCTTTAGATAACTCAGTATTATTGTGGAATGCTGGACTGTGTTGATTGTGTCGCCGAGTTCAGGCACCTAAATTGGTTTAATGACAATGGAGTGCCCGTCTATGACAGGTCTAGACAAAAAAAGCAGTATAGAAAGGAAGAATCATGATGTGTGCGTATAAACAGTACAGTTAGGATAAATATGCCGAGCTTCTGCATAATTCTATGAGTAGCAAGATTTGCACTAATAGTGGTTGGACAATATATTACATTGGCTTCTAGTACTATGGACAAATACTAGGGTGAAAATAAGGTAGAAAGCATTAATTACTGAATCTGTGATATAATTCAGGTATAAAAAATAAGATAAGTATATAGCTACACTCTCTTCATTCACTGATTAGAGACATCTGCTATAATAATACCTGTAAATATAATATCATGTATGCACCTTCTATGACACCAAAACATTATGAAAACATTTTGCAGTGTATTAATTTATCGAATCTGTCCTGCTAATTTGTCTTGAAACTGTCTCATTGCTATTTGTTCTTCAATAAAATTAATAATAAAAAAGAGAATCCTAATGGCACTCCATCATCTGTCACCTGCGTTTTATCAGTCACCTCACTGCTTCTCTCTTTTATACTTGTCCCTTTACATTCTGTTTGTCACTCAGCAAGAATCATCAATACCAGTCTTTGTCCTGTCCACACTGTTATGGTGTCTAAGTGTCCTCCCAATGCCTCATGCAGTCCTGGGGCAGCTCCTGGAGTTCACAATTGGTTATTGTGGGTGTGGATGCCACTCCTGCCCTGTGGCAGGTAATTTGCACTAAAATATAAGCAGGAGAAAGAAGCTAGCTAGCTGCCTGAACTGCTTCCACTCCCTGTGATCTCTGTTCTTTGCCACTGCCATGAAAGGTTGCTCTCTGCCATGTGCCATTCTGTTAATGTTCATGTAATTAAAATTCTCAATGTAGAAAGGAGTAGGCAACAAATATTGAAAGATTTCAAATTTCTGAAATTAGTTCAACTTATAATACCACATTTCCAAGAAAAATTAACCTTTTGCACAAGAATTTTATATAAAATCATACCAAGATACACAAAAATCAAATTGTCCAAAATTATTGTAATGAAAATATTATTAAAGCATATACATAAAAAATAATAGCTATGGAAGAACAAAATTAATTAGCATCTTACTTCATGTTAGAAAGAAATAAAAAAGGACCAAGCATGTAAGAAACTAGACTAATTAAAGGACTCAAAGAAAAATAGTTCTATCCTCTTTGAATTTTATACTTAGCAAACATACCTTTGAAAACTAAAAGTAAAATATTTTCTAGTTATACAAACTTGAAATATTTTATTACCTCCAGATGTAGCATATAGGAAATAACAAACAGCCTAATTCAAAAGGCAAGAAAATTTGCGGGATGCTCCTGGAGGAACAGTAAAGAGCTCTCAAAGTGATAGTTATGCAGGACTATATAAAATATATTAGATG
>PVKA01027301.1:0-30685 GCA_004027165.1 Ctenomys sociabilis
CTCCCTCCTTCCTTCCTCCCTTCCTTCCTTCCTGTCTTCCTTTCTTTCTATGTATTTAGTACAGGATCTACCAGTTTTCACTACACAGATTGGACTCACAGTGATCCTCCTGTTTTTAGTCTTCCAAGTGCTGGGATTGCAGGCGTGCGCCGCCCAGTCTCAGTCACCAGCGCCAGCACAGCAGGGGCAGCATGGAACTCTGGTCCCTGATGCTTTAAACCAGGTGCTTTAGTCTGCTGGGCTATCTGGCCAGCCCTATGTTTTCTTTTGAGATAGGGTCTCACTAAGTTGCCCCGGCTGGGCTTGAATTTGCCACCCTTCTGCTTCGTGTCCCAGAGTGCAGGGCTGTAAGTGTGCAGCATGCCCGGCAGGCAATTTCATACTTACTTTTTCTTTTGGCTGATGATTGTGCCCTTTCCTCTTCCTCTTCATTTTCTAGTTTTCAAGGATTGCTGGGTGTGTACATTCTATGTTATAAGTAAGGGTAGGCAGAGATAGCAGAGCTCCAGTGGATGCCAAGGATTCTCTCTTCTTGTGTAGCCCATTCATTTCTTTTCCAACCACTCTGTTTTTTTTTTTTTTTTTTTTTTTTTTTTTTTTTTTTTTTTTTTTTTTTTTTTTTTTTTTTTTTTTTTTTTTTTTTTTTTTTTTTTTTGTACTGGGGATCGAATTCAAGACCTTGAGTTTTCTAGGCAGGCTATTGTTCCTGCTACTCTTAGACTTTTGAAAATGTACTTTGGTTACTTGTAACCATAATAATAATCTAATACTGAGAATAAAAAATGGCCAGTCCAGTGTAGTATTCTGACATCTCTGCCAGTGGAAGCTAGTCTTTTCCCTAGTTTGGAACTGCCACAAGCCGTCCTCAGGCTCCTAAACAGCTTTCCATTTTGTCTCCCTGCCCATCCTACTCCAGGGCTCCTGCTTGGAGGAACAAGGAGGGGAAAGGACAGGGAAGCCTTTCCTGGGGGTCTTCTATCCTGACTTGAAGGTGGTAGTCTTTGTTGTCAGAGGCTCAGTGCCAACCTTCAGAGCCATTTTTGGGTCCCCCTCTGGGAACCGTGACCACAGGTTACAAGATTTTCCTCTGGCCACATCCTGTGGCCCTTCTCCCATTTATGTATTTGTTACAGGGTCTTACTACGCAACTTGGATTTGTAGTGATCCTCCTGGTTTTCAGCCTCCCCAGCACTGAGATGACAGGCCTGCACCACCACACCTGGACTTGAGGGCTGGCTCGGTGTACCCCCGGGGACGGAGCCAGCACAGCATGTGGGCCTGGGGAATCAAATGGTAGTCTTTGCTCTTGCAAGAAAGCAGGCGTTTAGTCCGCTGAGCTATCTTGCCAGCCCACCCCTGATGCTTTTGGATTGAAATCTTTAAAAAAATTGTTCCCCTGACTGCATCTGCTTTATGTAAAGGCCAATCATACAATCGTTGTATGGATGAGACAGTGTAAAGCACTCTTCTTGGCAAGTGTTTATTGAGCATATGAATGAGTGACTCATTGGTGGCTAGCATTACCAGGTGCTTGAAAATCTCATCATATGCCAATCCTAGAAGACAGACTTAAAGGTACTCAGGTACAGATATATTAAATTATTTATAAGGCAAAAAAGCCAGAAAGTGGCTGAACTTGGATTTGCACCCAGCTCTGTCCAACACTAGAGTTTATGGTCCTTCAGCTGTAGGTCTTACTGTTTTAAGCCTGGGCAGTTGGATGAAAACCCCCTCTGTACGTATCATCTGGTGTCCACTTGATCTTACCAGTTTCTGGAGTGCAAAAGTGCCCTCTGTCCACAGGGATGTTTTTCTGCACTCTTACTTGACCTTGTCTATGTTTGGACACACCTGACTTTTCCTGTCTATGTACTTTACCTCCAGAGACTGTGGCCACATTTCTACTGCTGAACTCAATCAGAGTCAAAGAAATGTATCCAGATAAGCCAATAGAAACTGGATTTCCCTCCAGAGCAATGCCATATCGAAAGTCATGGCACATGTTGAGTTTGGGTCCTCTGAAAATAATCTCTGGATGGAGGGGGATGGTGGTGACAGGGGATTGGCATATGGTGAGATTTATCTTTTCCTGCAGTGGCCACTGAATTTCAGCTATTAAAGCTTTGCTGGTGGCTCAGGTGGCACTGAGAGGAGCCTAAGAGAATCCCATTCATTGTTGTTCACTTTTCAGTCATTGGGTTAAGTAAATCTACTTTGGAAAGAACTGGTCAGAGTTAGACTAGGATAAAGTAAGCCACAAAAGGGGAACAAAACCACCAGAACATGAAGTCTAATTTCAGTAACATGTCATTTAATGAAATCCTAATGTTCAAGCAGGGTCTTGGATATATACCACTATGAAATGCATACTTAGAATGCTATGTTGTCCCTTTGACACTTCCTATGAAGGAGCAGACTTGGCTGTCAGTAGGTCATCTGAAAGTCTGGTTTTCAAATGCTCTTGTTGCTTAGGACAAGATGAAGTTAAGCCTTAGATTGCTGGCTGTTTTCCGGTGTGCAGACAGCTATTTGGCTAATACGCATGAGTTCTTAACCTTTCTTGTCTCTGCTGTGGAGATCTGGTCAGGAAAGTACATTCAAAGTTCTTATTTTTTCTGGATTGTAAAATAAGTGGAGAAGGAAGGTAGGTGTAGTCCTATGGTTGGCTTGTTGGAGGATTTAACTGTAATTAAGCAAAGATCTTTCTTGCTTTTTGAGCCTCAGTTTGGTCCCCAAGGAATTACAAATACCAATGCTTGCCCTTTAGTCATATGGTCATTGTGGCAAAGTATTTGGAGCTCCTTGGAACAAAGAGCTGCTATTGTAGTGGTAGACCTTTCAAAGTCAATTATACTCTGGAATATGATTACAGAATTTTAAGATCCCTGGACCTAGAATCAAATTAGTAGCCTATCAATTCCTAGGAATTCAGAGTTCTTGTTCTTGATGCTCAACCAAAATTTTCTTTGGCTGCATGAGGTATATATACAATTATGGTTAGAAGTGTATTAATGAATCTACTGTAACAACTTTCTTTCCACCACATATCTCTCCTGGAATTTATGTGAATATCCAGAATACAAAAATCAGAAGAGATGGTAATTGCAATAGAAGCTGCAATGCTATGAGTATACAAGCCTTTTAAGCTACAATCTGTCTTTATTTTTCCAACATACATATCTGAAATGTTTTTTTCTTTCCTGTTTTGAAAATTGGAAGAAGGAGACAAACAGTTAAAAGCACGGAAGGTCTATGTGTGCTGCTTTTTCTACACCTTGAAGACTAGCAAAATCTTTAATATGAGACTTTATTTGTACAAAGCAAAACTTCAAAACCACTCAAAAGCTTTTCTTATTAACTGCTGTCAGTCCTGTGATTTACAGAGGCAATAAAGAACTAGAGGGGGCACATTTATCATGGAGTTCCACACACCAGAAGCCATTTTCTCCAGCGGTAAAGGCAAGTGATAAAACGAAATTCTTTTGTTCTAAAGCAAGACACATTCTCTGTCCCCTGTTCTCTAAACCTGGGCACACCAGGCTTCTCTGGTGGCAGCTGGCCCCATCTCATCCACACTGAGTGATAAATTGTTAACATGAAACACTGCTGGTCCACCTGGAACACCTGGTTGTGAATAGTGTTTATCTCCAACACATGGGAGTTAGCTGCCAACTCATTTATAGTATGAATTCCTGGCTTACTTTGAGTGATTCTTGTGTGTGTGTGTGTGTGTGTGTGTGTGTGTGTGTGTGTATGTGTTTGTGTTGTGTGCTT
This sequence comes from Ctenomys sociabilis, assembly GCA_004027165.1. Taxonomy (NCBI): domain Eukaryota; kingdom Metazoa; phylum Chordata; class Mammalia; order Rodentia; family Ctenomyidae; genus Ctenomys; species Ctenomys sociabilis. The sequence continues at coordinate 3,775 of PVKA01027301.1, forward strand.
TCATTTTGGAAGAAAGCAGATGAAAATGTTAAACAATGTGAATTTGTTTTTTGCTTTTGTTTTGTTTAGGAAAAAAATAATGACGTTTAGATTTTGAATCACAATTTTCTTGTAGCAAAGAATGCCTCATCTGAATTTTGATGCTGGAAAGCAAAACCAGTTTTCAGGCCGTTTTTTTTTTTTCAATTTGCTTTGTATTTGATTTTAATTTTGTGTTCTAGGCAGGCAGGTATGATACACAGATGCTTTTAAGTCGTTTCTGAGCTTTGATTACTCATTTGTGGGTTTTTGAAGTGAATTAGTCAGGCATTGAGCTAAGCTGGATGTAAAAGGCTACATCAGTTTTGCTGTTTAGGAGACAGAAAAATGGAGCATTTTTGAATATTTTATAATTGAGTACATCCATCATCCAATGGTATTTATTAAGCACCCACCTGTGCATGGCAATGTGTCAGGCACAAAGATTACTGGGAAAAATGTCAGCGACTTGGAACCAGAGACAATGGTAGTATCTGTGCTCGGAGGACAATGAACACAAATGTTGAATTGTGAATATTTTTCCTCATAGAGCCAGTGCTGAGATAAGGCTCAGCCAAAGGTAAGAAGAGTGCCCAAGTAAAAGCACTCGAAATTTCCTAATTCCACAATAATTTACGCTGCCCCTTATTGATGTATTAATGAAAAAAATAATGTATTCAAAAGATGATCATAAAGGCAGGGGCCAATGAAGAATCTGGAGTGAAAAAATTCAGGTCTGGTACTTTGGTGACTTTTTGGCTACTCTTATAAACTTTTAGCTGAGAAAGAATTTGGAATGGTGTTATATGGGAGTTTCATTTATCTGTCCATCCTTTGCAATGTATAATTTAGTGGTTAAAGTTATTTTCGTGCCTCTGTCACTACTGGTTTCTTCTCACAGGAAAGGGAAATAGGTCTTTCTGTCAGTAATTTGGCAAAAGTGCTGAAAAGCCCATTATCCCTGCTGGAGAGAAAGCAAACCACCCCTGGTATGCAAGCAGTTGGCAGGCTTCATGGGGATGAGCCCAACTGACAGCTTCTAGCCAGGCAGGGGTTTTATTCTCTGAGTGTTCTTGACCATTAGACATTCTTCCAGAACCCGTCCAGCATTTCTCAGAGCAAAGTTATTCTCCATTCCCATCCCTGCCTTTAAAAGACTTCATTGCTATAGAAAATATGGGATGGAGAAGGAAGAAAATAATAAAAGAACAATCATTTGAATAAAGGAGTCACATCTTTCTCGTGTTTTGGCAAGGGACTACACTGGTTTAGAAGACAGTAGAGAGTCAAATGCTTGCTATGTTGCCCAGGCTGGTTTTGAACTCCTGACCTCAAGTGATCCTTCTACCTCAGCCTCCCAAGGAGCTGGCACTACAGTTGTGAATCACCATGCCCGTCTCAGATGTGGGAAGTGCGACACTGTGCTCCATTACATGCAAGTCTTCTTCTCACAGTCTTTCTTGAGCAAAAGGAGATACGAGCTGTTGGCGGCAGATGGGAGCATTGCTACCAACTCAGGCACACGGAAGGCCGAAGCTTGGGCTAATTTGGATGTCTGGACACTGTTATAGAAAAGAACGTCAGGACTGTTTGCTGAGATTTTAGGTTCCTACTTCACAGTTGGAAAGAAAAATTCCTTTACAGAGGTTTACTTTTTTTTTATGTGACTTTGGAAGGAATTATGTTTTATTTCTGACACTTATTGTATTGTAAAATCTCTAGTCTCTGATACTTAAGGTGGAAACTTTTAACTTTCTTAAAAAAAAAACACAACAGAACTCTTGGGACTTTTTAGTACTATAGCCTCTCAAATAATACTATAGCTTTGAAAAATGAAATACTTTATTTTATGAAGCAGTTTTGGGGTCAGTTCCCTCCCCCTAAAATGTATGCTTTTATGTTTGGTAGTTTAAAGACCAGCTGTTAACTGGAACCAACCGTTGACCAAGTTGTGTAAGGCTGTGTTTCCTATTAGTCTTGTATCTTTCCTATTAGTCATTTATAAAAGGGTCCAGGAACATCTGCATCCTCCAAACAAAAACTGAAAAAACAGATGTTAAAACCCTATTGACTTGATGGTTTGCTTTTTTTTTTTAAATTAACAAAATCTCACTAATTATGAGTGGATTATGAAAGAAGGCTGTTTTGCTAGCTTATCACAGAATTGTCAGTAGCAGCTTGCAGTTGAAAAATCGATGTTTTACTGGAATTTCAGAGATTAAAAAAAAAAGAATTTGAAGTTTATGCTTAGGAGCACCATGAAGGAGAAACTATGACATTTTCAATAGTTGGGCATGCATGAGCCTCTAAAGGTGTGTTTATTATGTTGTCATGGAGAGTGGTGAATTAAAAAAATAACAGGACTGCTCCTTGGGTAGTTGTAACTTATTGGTAGTTATCTTTACAAGAGTTCCATGCTGACTTAAGTAAAGATCTTCAGGGAAAAAAAAAAACAAACTTTATTTTTCAAATAAATTCAGCTAAGAGCCTACAGGCTTCTGTGACACCAACCTGAATTATTATGAATGTGCACTGCTGTGAGAATAACACTTGCTGCTGTTTAACAATAGCCCCTTCCTCTGGAATTTCAGGAAAGTGGTAGGAAAATGAGAGGCAGATTAATGTGCTGCTGCTGCATTAAATGTGCTGGTTGACAGGCACAACATTTTTATCGTTGCTTGTGCAAGGGAGTGTAGAGGGAGAGGCCGTTACTTGGGGTCAGGTCACATGTGGGATTGGTAAAGTTGTTTGAGAGACATTTTTGGCAAGCGAGGGTGTCTTGGTTAGTAACAGGCTTTGCTAACCTATTGCTTTTGCCTTGGATGCTTTGTTTCTCTCCTCCTGTTATGCACGGTATCTTGGAAGGCAGGGATGTAGTCTTTCAAGGGTCTTCCTTGTTGACTTTGGGTCTATTATTAAAGCCAAATCATTGGCACAATGTTGCTCTGAATGTCAGTGATTAGTAGACTGGCTTTGAAGTATCCTGTTATGATTGTAGGTGTCCTTTTCATTTCAAGTTATCTTTAAGTCAAGGGTCCTCAATCTACATTCCCCAGTTTACATTCAGTCACCTTTCCTCCCATGTCCCTCTTCTCCCTAGGCTCTATGTCCTAGTTGTGCAAGACGGGTTTTCTCCAAATATGGCTCCCTTACCTGGCAGCCTGTGTGGAATGTGGCATCACCTACCGTTCCATAGAGCCAAGATTTCACATTGCATCACTTTGGAGGATGATTCCCAAGTCCCAGCTTTTTATTTCATGGAATAAGCTTCTCTCCTTCCTTCTCTCTGACTGTACTCTATTGGATATAGTATGATCTTTGTGGACCTGGGAAGTTAGGGATGGTATGATTCTTGCCACACACTTACATTCCCCCCTGCCTCAGCCTCCTAGAGTTCTGGGGTTACAGACACACACCACCACACCTGGGTTAGATTTTCTCTTTTGTAGCCTAAAATTGCTAACATGAACAGTTCCCACCCAATGCTGGGACAGTTACCCAGCTGTTCTTTTGGCTTCCCAGAGACCACCCAATTGTTTCTGTCTTGAATATGACTCGGAGATTGGAGGTGCAGGAAGTTGGGGTAGGAAGCCCAGCTAGAGAGTCACCTGGCACAGCATGGCAGGTCAGAGTCAGATGAAGGCTAAGATTGTGATGGGGCAGAACCACAAGTAAGTGGAAGCAGACTGAAGAGAGACTAGAACAGAGCCACACAGAGAGAACTAAGAGGATGGAGAGAGTCTTAGTTACTTTTTACTCACTGCTGGGACAAAATATCTGACATCCAAAGTTAAGGAGGAAAGGTTTATTTAGCTTATAGTTTGTGGAGGTTTTGTGCTGCAATCAGCTGGCTCCAAGACAGGGTGGCTTGGTGGGAGGGCAATGGTTCAAGGTGGCTGAAGACAGAAGCTGGGAGAGCAGGGTGGGGCAGGGGGCCAAGGCTCTTTGCTTCCCTTATATTGTATGCAAGCAACCTGTTACAGTGGGTGTAGCATTCACACCATCTCCCTGCTCTATTCTTGCACAGGCTCAGGATCTTTACAAAGTGAGGACCCTGGCCTCTTGCTGAGTCACTTAATTAAACTTCTAACCTTCTCAAGGTGACACAATGAATCAACCATTACAACATCCTGGAGTGTGAACAGCCGTGCATGTCCTCTATATCCTAGGATGTAAAGTTGAGTTATTTAGTTATTTCTAGACTTCTCAAATTGATACAAGCATCAACTATTACAGAGAGGGTATGGCTGTCTCAATCCCCAAAGGGAGGCTTCACAGGGACTAGAGCCACACTGGAGAGGAAACAACAGCAATTCCTCAAAAGACAGGTTAATGCTTGTCTATTGAGGTTGCAGTTTCTTATTCAGGTTGTGAACTCTGAAAGGAGAGTGACAGAATCGTTTTCCCACTCTCCCTCCAGGCAGTAGTGTCCTCATGTGTACACTGCTGATATACTAAGACCCACGTCCTGGGCAATCCAGCCAGGCGAAGTGTGTGTGGCATTTTTCTAGGAAGACCGACAGGCTCCCAAGATGTTAGCTAATATTATTTTTAAGACTAGTAATTCTTGTGCTTGGTTTAAGGCTGTGCAGTTTTTTCTAACAGTGAAATTTTGGATCACCAGAATCAAATCACAGGATCCTAGATGAGTGAGACAGGTTATGCACCTGTCTCTCTCATTTAGGAAGTGGGGAGAATTGTGGTTCCCGCCATGTAGACCTCCCATGAGGAGAAATGAGCTAATATCTATTAAACACTAGAAAACTCACGTAGACAAGATTTCAAGAAAAATTGTTATTACTTTTGTGACGTTTGCATGTCTTTGTCATTGTTTTCCACTGATGTTGGCTGCACCTAGAGTGTCACAGGGAATGCCTGAGACGCCAGGCAGACAGGAGAAAATGTAGTTTTGGGAGTTCAGGCAAAAGACCTAGAAGAAAGGCATAGGTTGGGGTGGGTAGAGCAGCATTTTATATCACATGATCTCTAAAGCCAGCTAGAAGTAAAGATGGAATAAATCAGGCCTAAGGAGTTGTCTCAGTTGATATTTAGATGGTTGGCACTCTCTGTCTTTATTTTATTGTTAAGTGTTTCTAACAAGCAGCACATGGTGTTTTTTGGCAAGAGCAACTCTGTGGCATGTTCAGGAGTGGATGGCTGTGAAGTGAGAAGTGAAGGTACATTGGTCAGGTTTTGCTAGGACCACTGCACCACTGCACAGCTCAAGATTTCAGGGGTCTGCAACAACAAACACTTGTTTTTAGTTCCCAGGTTTGGTAGAGAAGCTTCTACTTTTAGGTTCTGTGTTAGGCTTCGCTCTCTTTCACATGTATGTTAGTTTTCTGGGGATCCTGTCACAAAATACCACAAACAGGATGGCTTAAACAACAGAAGTTTATTTTCTTCTGAAGAAGATTAAAGTGTTGCAAAGATTTTCTTTTTTTTTTTTTTTGCCCCTTGAGACCTCTGTCCTTGGCTTGTGGATGGTACTTTCTGTTGTCATGGACTTTGGTGTATGCACAAACATCCCTGGTGTCTCTGCGTGTGTTTGAGTTTCTTCTTATACAGATCCCAGGCAGTTTGGATTACAACTGATTAAAAGGTTTCCCTTTGACTTAATCATTTCTCTGATGGTCCTCTCTCTAAGTACAGTCACATTCCAAGGTAGCAGGGTCAGGACTTGAGTTTAGGCAGTCTAGTGGATCACACCTCAACTCAGGTACGAGAGGTTCCCTCCTCTGGGAACTATGTGAAGTGGGACATGCTCTTTTCATGGTAGAGGGCAGAAGTCCCAAAAGAGGTAGGAAGGAAGACACGATACCCTTCACATTTCAGCTTGCACCTGGCACAATGTCTCTTCTGCATTCCATTGTTTGTGTCAGATAACCAGGTCCAAAGTTGATGAAGTTATACTTTCACCAGGGAGTCAAGGGAGGACAGAAGAGGGCAGGACATATTGAGGACAAATAGCACAACCTACTATAGTTAGTAGCCTACTATTTCAAGAAGTTTTATTAAAGTAGAGAGCTGGGTAGCAGCTATCTGGGGACCCCTGTTCCCATGAACATGTAGATGGGGTGGGGTGAGCAGGAGTGGCCTTCTCTGGTTACACTTGACTCTGGCCATCCCTCAGTGTCCCCTGCTCATGCTGTCATTTCCACTGGATGCCTCTCCCCATTTTATTTCTCAGGATAATTGTTATTCCTTTGGACCCCCTGAGGATGCCAAGTTCAGCTCTGCTTTGGCACCACGTGTAAACCCCAAGTGATACCAGCACCATCACCCACTAACTGGAAACAAAACCAATAGTCAAAATTCAAGTTCACATCTATAAATGAAGAGGAAAGTTGGTTTTAGAGGGGAGATGGGAGGAGGATTTACATCACACCCCAGGACGAATTACGACAGAAGTGGCTTCTAGATCATTGCCCCCTAGGTCTCTTCTTTGTCCCAGGGCATTCTAGTCCTTGTGGTGATGACCAGGCTCTCTGGCTCTGGCAGAGCTGCTGGGTGACAGAGTCTAGGGCCTCCTGCTCATGGAGGATGAGGGTACATGGTGCTCCCTTCAGTTGTGCATTGTTTGGCCCTCAGCCAGTTGGGTCTTTTCTCTTATATCTGTCTGCACCCCAAGAACCTCAATTGTTGCTCTTCATTAAGAGAATAATTTGACTATCTCTTGCAACTGCACAGGAATGCTTGACCCAGGGGAAGGAAAACAAGTCCTATTGTTTTCAGTTTTAATGAAAATTTCTTATTTTAAGATGCCCTTCAGTGCACTCACGAACCCAGGGCTAATCAAGAAATTTTCTAAGTTTAAATGGTGTCTCTTCATTAGGAATTCTTACTGTAAATCCTAGGAAAATGCACTTTTGTCCTTGTCATTCAACACAGTGGCTCCTGACTACATTGTCATATTTTTATTTCAGGTAAAAATTATGCTCTATTTATTCTTGCATTCCAACATTCAAGATAGTCCCTGGAACATAGTAAGGTTTGAAGAAATGTAGGCTGAATACCTAAATGAGTCCAATTCAATGTTTTTTATTTTAAATGATAATCAAGAAGCCAATGGAATGTGAATCAGAAACTAGTAAATATGTTTCCACATTCCCGGAATTGAAGTAGAACTGTTATTTTATTGAACCTGAACTAAATTGAAACAAAGCTTCTTGATATTTTCATTGTAAATCAGTTAGAATTGCTTACTGGCTTGAACCAGAGATAAACTGCAGTAGCACTTAACCCAGAGTGGAACTAATCTCAAAAGCTTACTGGTTTGATTCTCTAGTTACTTACTGAGGTACTTGTGCATTCTATGAATATGAAATTACCATTTTGTTGACAGTGATTCTAATACGTTAACTTATAGGTGAGATTGTTTCCTGTTTTTCTTTTTTTTTTTTTTTCCATTGAGACTACAGAGTGTCTTAGAAGATCCTCTGATGTAAGTGGAATTATTTCAGGGATCTCTTAAGTATTATGGCTAGTTTCATTCATTCATTCATTTTTTCAATGGTTTCTTGCATTTTGGCCAAAAGCCTGTTTTAGAGTAAAGTGAAAATCAGTTATTGAGAACAGAAGTGGGGAGTAAGGGCTTTTTTTTTTTTTTTTTTTTTTTTGAGTGGTGGAGAATAATAAAATGAATATAGGAAAATAAAGCCAGGAAAAGCTTTGTGCCTGACTATGTCCCCTCAAACTTTATTCATTTTGCTAAACAATTAGTACAATGAAAATTATGATAAATCAATAGATAAATAGATAATATCTTGGAAGAATGATATAGTTAAAGTCATTCTTCTAGAAAAAAGTTGCATTAATTACGAGAGAAAAATAATTGCATTTAAGTTTTACTAACTTTTAAAAAAATAATTTTACTTTTTTTTTTTTTTTTTTTTTTTTTTTTTGGCAGAATTGGGGATTGAACTCAGGCCCTTGTGCTTGCCAGAGAAGTAAGTGCTTATTCTACTGAGCCATCACCCTGGCCCCTTACATTTTTAAATTTTTTTATATTTAGTACAGGGTCTCACTATACAGATCGGACTCGTAGTGATCCTCCTATTTTCAGCCTCCCAAGCGCTGAGATTACAGGTGCACGCCACCATACCCAGTCTCAGTCACTGTCTCAGCACATCCAGGGGTCAGGACCAGAACAGCATGCTGGGAACTGAACCCTGGAACCTGCTAGTCTGATGAACCAGCTGGCCAGCCCTCTTTTTCATTCTTGATGTGTGGAGAATTTATTTGCTTACCTTTCAAAGATTGCCCTCTCAGTAATATGAATTAGCTGGAGGGACAAATTAAAATCCAGTGAATAATTTCAGAGTTGTGTGTTGCAATTTAGCTATATGGATCAGTCTATAGAAAACATTTCTTAAAAGCGATTTTCTTCTGCTAAAATAGTACACATCTCCGAATGTTCTTACTTGATGGTGAGATGCCACATTCTTACAACCCGGTGATATACTCTTTGATTTTACCATGATTTTATTAGAGTTTAGCAAAGGTTAATTAGGTATTCACTGATCTTAGCGGAAGAAGAGTTAAAAAATACAATACTCTAAAAATGTCCTGGGAGGGTATGAAGGTAGCACCACAAGGGGGCACTATAATTCTATCAAATTTGTCCTGGTAAATTGGCTCAGAAGGTGAAATGATTAGAGCCTGTAGAGTTAATTTTAATAGCTAATACATCACAGCAAGTTGGGAACTTAAATAAAATGATACAATTAATATACTTTTATGGGATGTAGAAAGACTTAGTAAGGTCATTGGTAGATTATATTAGAGCTGCATTTAGCCTTATTGGGTTTAAAATTCAGCATTCTTAAAAGAAAGCAGCAGATGTCTGACGTATGCATTTTAGTGACCTTTGAATGAAACAGTGAATGTCAAATTGGGTGGATCTTGAGCTAAGGTTTTGAAATAAATTAACTCTCTGGCTTCCCTTCTAAATACAACTAGGATCAAGCTTTTAGATCTTAATTTCTTGAGTGTCGCAACACAGAAAAGGTTGCAGTATGTTAATCTTGGAAGGGATGTTTTGAAAGGCTGTTTACTCACAGAAGACTTTTGTTTCTTCATGTGTCTCTAAAAATGATTGTACAATTTTGCTTGATGATACGTCTGAGTAGCTTGGAGTCTTCCTTGATTAAACAGTTCTATTCTGTCATTTAATCTGAAATCACTCATGGTGCTTGTATTGTCAAAAGATTTTAAAAAATAAAACATAACACCTTCGTTCCATATGTGTTTACATAGCAATTTTATCAGGTGTGGCTCATATGAGCCAAAGTAGACTGGTACATTTGAAATAAGCGAGTGATTTATCTATGTGGAGGATCAATTAGGTGTTTACAGATTACATGAAAACTACTAGAGGCCTCATTTTTTGTCACAATACTCACCCAGTGGCACAGCCAGGGTGCTAGGCCAATCCTTACTGTCATGGTAGGATTAACTGAGAGAATGTATGTAAACTACCTAACACTGATGCAAGAACACTTGTTGAGATGACCCACGGTGTCAGGGGTGGCAGCAACTCCCTTGGCTATGCCATATGGTTCCTAAGCTCCTTGAAAAATGCAAGATTAGAAATCTGCCTTTGCCTCTTCAGCTCTAAGACAGGCACAGATGTTAGAATTTAGTGGTTGGAAAGTAGAGCTTTCAGTTGAAAAGTAGAGTAGAAACTTTTGACATCTTTCTACTCAATAAACTAGGCACTTGAAGTTTCATGAATTTGTGCTTTCTTTCCCATGGGGCTTAAATACAGATATTATTATGTTATCCTTTAGAGAAAACAACCCATATGGTTTTCCAGATCTCTTAAATTATTCCAGGTTATAAAAGGGTGCTCATGACTGTCCAAAGATGGAACCTGGCAAGCATTTTTTTGTTCCTTCTTTGTATGTCCAACAAGAGATCCCCCTTTCCTGAAGTCTCTGATGTGCTTCCACTTTTACTTTATTTTTGCAGTACTGGTGATCAAACTCAGGACCTTGTACTTCCCAGGAAGGTTCTCATGCCACTGACCTATCTCCCTGACACTGCTTCCACCTTTAGAATGATTCAGATGTCAGGAGACAGCAGGAGTTGTACATAATTTTAAAAAAAAAAAATGTACATAACTCTGTTGGTGTCTTAAGCTCTCTACTACTGTGACAATATATTTGAGAGTCAATTTGTGAAGTGAAAGGCTTAGTTTGGCTTACAGGTTCCAGTTGGTGGTAGCTTGCGCTTACGAGTGAGGGCTTGTAGTGATGTAAACAGAGAAGGCAGGTTCACCTCATGGTGTCTGGTAAGCAAAGACAGACAGGAAGGAAATGGGGCCTTCCCATCACTTTCGAGACTGCAGCCCCAGTGACCTGATTTCTTCTCACAGGCTCCACTCCCTAGAAGCTCCACAACATTCCAGGGGGGCTGTGGCTTGGTTACTAAGCCCTTAGTGCAGGTGCTTTAGAGGACACCTCCGAACCACAGCAGCATCACATTGTCTTCTTTGCTGTTCTTTCCTCCCAATCCTCTCTCAACCTCTTTGCCTTAACCCTATCTCTTTTAGTTCATTCCATCTCACTTTCACTCCTCCTGACCGCTGCGTGCTCAGCCTCATTGCCTTGTGCTGCTTTGTGGTTTCCCAGTGCTATGAGACTTTTAGCCACTGAGAATCAGTCTTTTCTTTCCTTCTGACCTTCAACACTAGACTTAGCATCTCTTTATAGTGGATAAGAAATGACAATAGCATCTTGGGAGATAGCTGAGTGGTCTAAGTACCTGCCTAGAAAGCACAAGGACCTGGGTTTGATCCCTCGTACTGCATGCTGTGCCAGCACCCATGCAGAGCTGGCCACTGACACCCGGCAGCGTGGTGCATGACTCATCCCAGCACTGGGGAGGGTGAGACAGGCAGATTACTATGAGTCTGCACTGTGTAGTGAGACCCTGTATCAAATAAATAAATAGCATCCTATAAATTGGATAATAATGTGCAATTTATTTATTTAGTATAGGTCAACCCATTTTAAAAGAAATTATATATATATTTGTGTGTGTGTGTGGTGCTGGGGATTGAACCCAAGGTCTTTGTACTGAGTTACATCCACAGCTCTTTTATTTTTTGAGCAGGGTATTTAGGGCTTACTACTAGATTGGACTCGGAGTGATCCTCCTGTTTACAGCCTCCCAACAGCTGGGATTACAGGCACGTGCCACCATGCCCAGTCTCAATTGCCATCTCAGCATGCCCCGGGGGTGGGGCTGGCATGGCAGGCCTGGGGATCTCACTAAATTGCTAAATTCCTCAGATTGGGATTGAATTTGTGATCCTTTTGTCTCCACTTGGGAAGTGCTAGGATTATAGGCATGTGCCGCAGGGTTTGGGTAACAATGCCAATTATAACTATGGGTACCTTTTTCAAGAGAGTAGTTCTTAGGAGGAAATATGCTACCTGAATAAGCTCTGGAGAAATTCTTGCTTCTGGTGGGCTGCCCTGTGGAAGACAGCTCCACCTTCATTGAGGGGGTTTTCCTTCTGATGGTCATCTGCACGTAATTGTGTGGAAATGAAACTGTGCCTGGATTTCTAAAACAAGGAATGTCCACTTGAACAGCTTGAGCTCTAGTCCTTTTTTTTCTATTGCTTCTTTGGTTCAGGTTCCTGCTTACTCTGGCCTGGAGTATGTAAGTTGGGTACTGGATTTCTCTGACAAGGGTCCTTGATTTCCTCCAACCTAGTCTTCCTGGATGGGGTATGCGCCTTGCTACCAAAACATGCTTTCTCATATGTGAACCTGATCATGGCTGTTTGCTGTTTTAAAGAACTCTCCAGTGGTTCCTCATGGCTTTTGTGAAAAACTCCCCATGCCTTAGTCTAGAGTACTAGGCTTTTTGTGGCCTGGACTGTACCTACTTGTTTAACTTCACTTGTAATAGTTTCTCTAGTCATAGCCCAGATGTTAGGATTTAGCTGGCTCTTTTATCCTTGGTTTTTTTATTTGTGCAGTTCCTGAGCTTCCCTGCCCAGCTCTGTACCTCACTCCTTGTGGTAGAAATGTGATTTTTTTTTTTATTTTTTTTATTTTTTTTTTATTTTAGGGCAGGGTCTACAGGGTATTTAGGGCTTGCTACTAGATTGGACTCGGAGTGATCCTCCTGTTTACAGCCTCCCAACAGCTGGGATTACAGGCACGTGCCACCATGCCCAGTCTCAATTGCCATCTCAGTGTACCCCGGGGGTGGGGCTGGCATGGCAGGCCTGGGGATCTAACCTCCAGCCCCTGTGCCTGCTTGCGGGCACTTTAATCCTCTGAGCTATTTGGCTGGCCCTAGAAATGAGATCTCGATGCTAGTTGTCATCTCTCTTTGTTGCCCTCCTTCTACTTGTCAGAGCGTTTCTAGGTCTCTTTCAGTTCCCAAATTTGTGACTCCTTTTAGGATATCCATAGCCTTTATTGTTTTCTGGACCTTGAAAACTCATGAGTTTTATAATTTGTTGGATACTATTTCTAGATTTTGTTGTAACTTCACAATACTGAAGGTCTTAATCATATAGTAAAAATCGCAAGTATGATTTAGACTAGGTGAGAGTTTGTTCTTTTCAACCTTGTCAAGAGATAACATTTCTATTAGGGTGCTCCTACAGGTAAGGAATGGAGGCTTAAAACAGGTAGTTTCATATTTGAGAGAGAAAATGGAAACAGGAGAGGATGGATAGAAAGAAAGAGTGGTTAAGAATACTTTGAAGGCAATTATACCCAGTGACTAACTTTTTTCCCCAATATTAACACCTTTTCTTTTGTGCTTGCATCATCAATTTTTTTGTCACTGGGACCAAACACTCAACATACATGGTTTAGAGGAGGAGAGGTTTAGGGTTGCTCATGATTGCAGAGGTTTCAGCGCATGACCAGCTGGCTCCAAAGCAGAGACATCCAGGGGGAAAGGTGTGGAGGAGGAGCAAGGTGCTTGGCTCATGGTGTCAAGGAAACAAAGAAAGAAGAGCGCCGGGAAGGGGGTGCCAAGGGCCAGAGAATGTCCCCAAGGTTGCGCTCCCGTGATCCATCTGGGCACACTCGGAAGTGTGCTTTGCTAATCAAATTGGCAACTGAGATCAACTGTCATGGCACCTCTTTCTGGGAATAGGCATCCAGATAAAGCATCTCCTTTTGCATTTCTGTGGAGTCCTGATTATCATGGGGTTATTCTGGATTGTCTATGGGAAGCCTTAATTAGAGGAAATAGTAATGTGTTTCTGAAGCAGAAAAGTCATAGGAATTAAAAAAAATACTTCAAATAATTCTCAATTTCTATTTAGCAAGATCTGATATGGAACAGAAATAATTAGAGTGGTAGAGTCTAACTGGCACTAGTGAATTTGACTAAAAGCCAAGAGCAATAGAGTCAGGACACTTATGTTCATATTTAAATTACTCAAGTGCTTAATTGTATAATTTCAGTTTCAATTACCAAATGCCCTTACTTTTAAAATTAGTCCTTTGAGTATTAGCTGCATGATGTTGTTATTAAAGTTGAAAATCTGCTATTATAGTTTAGAGGATTATTGCAAAGTTGTTGGCATATGTCTTGTTTAATAAATAAGTTTAATTGTGCATGTAATCTGGTAATTTAATAATGATGAATTGTAATTTTGTAGAAATATTGAATGACTTTTCTTCATAGGCTAAAGCAAAATTACTTTTTAGGGATTTATTTTCCAGAGAAAATATTTTATCATATAAATATGTAAGATACCTCTTAGACTATCTAACGTGCAGAAAACAGCAAGATTTTAATGGAAATTTTACATTAAATATCCCCCACCATAAGAGGTTGAGAGCAGGGAAATAAAGTTCAATTAACAAAGACTCAATGTTTATGTATTTTATGCTTTCTCAGTTTGTATTTCTCCTAGAATATGACAAAGTAGCCGAGACAGGAGATTAGTGGGTTTTTACTCAGTGAGGCACTTTCCCATTTGATTATGAACTCTACAGCTGCTATTAATGTTAATGAGCTTCAGTACTCAAGAAAGTACCTTGAGCTCATTCTGAATTACCCTGGGCAAAAACTTCCCAATGGGCATGATGTTGTTCAAACTTCCATCCACTCCCGTTGTCTCTGTTGAATTTGGGAGTGGTGGAGGGTGATTGATTTAGAACTATGCATTAGAAGAAGAAATTTTGGAATTTAAAATGCAGATATATTTCCATTGCTACATGAGCTTGGCCTCCCCATTGATTCTTAGATGAAATCACTTCATGGAGAAGAGCTGCTGCATTCACCTTTCTTTCCATTGTGGGGTAGAGAAACTGAGGGACATGTTTGGATTCACTTGTTGAAGATCTCATGATGACAAATGAACTTTTCCATGGATAGCAAGTAATGTGAATGCTAGGAAGGGTCATGTTTATAAACCACAGATTATAATATTCCTTTTCCTCTTGCTGTATGGACAGAGTTTTGGAACCCAGAATTTCTGGAATGTTTAGAAATGCTCCTTCCCCTTCCATCACAATGACAATTAAGGAATAAATGAGGACAGACAGAACAAGCACATACAGGCAGTTGTCATTCCAACCTTGAGGCTAAAAATAGATGGCAAAGTGGTAATTAATTTAGAAGAGCAGAGAAGCTGGACTCTGGTCAAGTATTAGGCAGAAGGATCAGGCATTAGAGGCGGCCAGGACTTCTAATGTGAGCTTGCAGCTGGCAAAGAGGAGCAGTTGAACAGTCACATTCCTTTCCAGGTGTCCCCTGGTTTACTCCCCTTCACCACCCTTCCAAAAGAGAAGCAGTGGTTTCTCCAGAGAGTGTGAAACAGAGGAACTTTAGGATTCCAGGTAGAGATAAGGCTGGGGTGATGTTGCTAAACTCAAAACGGAGATTCAGATACATTCTAAATGCTGGATGGATGAAACATCCACCTCTTATCTTCTCCCTCAGCTCCCTCAGAAGGCCCTGAAAAGGTCTCTATCCCTTTTCCCTCCTCTTTTCTTCCCTCTGTGACTATGGAGGCCCCAAAGTGCCCAGACCTGCAGGGAGAGTCAGCAAGGGGGCCCGGGGAGAGCCAATGCATAAAACTAACCTGAATCTGAAGACTTAGGAACCAGGAGGGCTGGTAATGTGGTTTGAGTTGAAGGACACGAAAACCTGAAGCTCCAACTTGAAGGCTGACAGACAGAAGGGGTCCTATTTTACTTAGGAGGGTTTCAGCCTTTCTGTCTATTCAGACCTTCCACTGATTGGACAAGACCCATCCATTGTAGAGGAAATAAACTGCTCATAGCCCGCAAGTTTTATTGCTAATCTCATCTAAACGCAGTCTCAGAGAAACACCTAGGGTAAGGCTTGGCCAAACCTCTAGATGCCCTGTGCCTCAGCCAAGTTCACAACCATATGTGACAAAAAAAGGGAAAAAAATATCCATATTAAGTATATGGGACAAATACCCAACACCGAAAATGAAGGAAGGAAAGGTTCATTTATCTCACAACTGCTGGACGTTTCACTCCTATTCAGCTGGCTCCAAGGCAGAGTGGCACATGGCAGAGACCAATATTTTGTGGAGGCAGCAAATAGCAGAGAGTAAATTGGAGAAGCAGCAGCAACAATGACAACAGAGAGCAAGACTGTCTCTCTGTGTCTCTTATGTTATATCCAGGCTATCTGCCCCAGGCTGGGTGTAGCACTCATACCCATAATCCCAGCAATACTCAGACCTATAGTCCCAGCCTTGGATCATGAATTAATCACAACCTAGAACTGTACCTCAATGCCTCAATGATTACGTGAGGCTTTGGGGGGACAAATACACACCCTCAGGTAGATCTGAGTCCATCTCTTCAATAAACAACTTGGATCCTTTTCTTTGAGTTGGATTTAGGGGAACTGTGGATTTTCAGACCAAAGAATACTTTCATGTGAGTTTTCCATGCTAAAATACAGAAACATCTTTCTTTGAATTTAGCTTTAAGAACAAGCAGATTAACTTCTTTATAATTTTGGGTTGATATGTGAAATGTGGTGGGTTTTTCTACTATATTTTAATTGAAAAAATATGGGAGGATATAGGCTGATAAAAACTCCTTTTGCTTTGTCAAGTTTCTTTGATGTTTTAGTTTAACTTTTGTCTTTTAAAATGGTTTAGAAGTATTCCAGGATGTTTGAGTAATTGACTCTGAAAGCAGATGGATAATTCTTTCTAGAAATTTCCATAGATACAGAAAATGGGAGCATCAAGTGATACCCCTAGCTTGCTTTTCTTTTTTCTTGCTGGTGGTACTGAGGATAGAACCCAAAGCTTCATGCATGCTAGGTTGCTGGTCCATCATGGAGTTCCACCACATTTCTTTCTTAACAATTCCCTCTTGGCTAAGCTCTAGGCTGTTTCATTTTACTATACGTAGACCCTGAATTGTCAAGAATATCTTCAAAAGTTGGGCCCAAAAATGTCACCTTGGAGCCCAATTCCACGGTAGTGTTATATTGTAGAAACAGAGCTTGGTTACCACAAGTGATTCAGCTATCAGACATTGATCCCACTGTAGCCGTAGGGCTGTGCTCGCTCACGAGTCCTGGGAGCTGTTGTGATTCACGCTTAGGCTCATTTGCCCCAATATTTGAGTTACACACTTATCAGGAGTCATATCTGCTCCTGTTTTGCCAGGTCTTCTAACATCATAATTATAAAATTTAGGTGGGCTCCAGCAGCTCTGGCGGCGGGAGGAACAGCAGCAGTTGAGCTGCGTAGCTCCGCGAGGCTCCCATGCGCCTCGACCCGCAGCTTCTGCAGGCGTCCCCCGCGCTGCCAAGATGCCCAAGAGGAAGGTCAGCTCGGCCGAAGGGGCAGCGAAGGAGGAGCCGAAGAGGAGATCGGCGAGGTTGTCAGCTAAACCTGTTTCAACTAAAGTGGAAACGAAGCCCAAAAAAGGCAGCGGGAAAGGATAAAAAAGTGCAAGCAAAAGGGAAAAGGGGAGCCAAGGGAAAACAGGCTGAAGTGGCTAAACAAGAAACCAAGGAAGATTTACCTGCAGAGAATGGAGAAACTAAAACTGAGGAGAGTGCAGCTTCTGATGAAGCAGAAGAGAAAGAAGCCAAGTCTGATTAATCACACACCTTGTCTTATCAGTGCTCCCTGTCTCCCTTCTTGTACAATCCAGACGAATATTTTTATCAACTATTTTGTAAATGTAAGTTTTTTAGTAGCTCTAGAAACATTTTTAAAAAAGAGGGAATCTCACCTCATCGCATTTTTTAAGTGTAAATGATTTTTTTTAGAGGTGAAATCATTCTCTGGTTGTTTATTTTTTGGTACAACCAGAAAGAGTGGCATATTGAATTATGGCTGGCTTTGACTATCTGCGGTGTCAGCTTAACATTCCATAGGTGGGGGTTAGTTTTATATCCTGCAATACAAAGCATACTAAATGGCAATTTGGAATTACAGTCCTGCATTTAATATGTCTTGGATACTTTAAATGACTTCTATTCCCATGTTTTTAGTAGAATTGTTTCCTAAAGAAAACTACATCCTAATTGTTGCCCTGTCAGAACTGTGTGCACTCTGTAACATCTTTGGTAGTGGTAGTCTGGTTGGCCTCATTTTGTTAATGTGCTGTGAAAGATCGAAAATCTGAATATGTAGTGTATGTGGTACAAAATTGTGAATTGGTGGGACTTAAGTAACACTTTGTTAGCATTTGAAGATACCAGGTACTTAATCCTCTTACAGAAAATTTGCCTCTAAATTTGCAGCTGGAAAGTCACTGGAACAACTGAAAAACAATACATGGCTTTTTTTGGTATGTGTGTTATGAATTGTGTACAAAGTGAATCATGTGTACTGATCCTCAACACAACCAATAAAATCTCAAATATTGAAGACAAAAAAAATATAAAATTTAGTTAAATATTATATATGTTGAGGAAATACAGGTAAGAGTTGCTCCAAACTACTTTGAGCCCTTCAGAAAAATTCAATGAAGGTGTGTTGCTACAGTTTCTGTCAAATTAGAAATTTAATATGGAAAAATATCATAAGTCTGGATATCACAAACCCCACAAGTCTGTTATTAGGTTTCTGTGCAAGTGCTTTTATATTTTTGCTGTATTTTAAGTGAACAAACTAAGAAATGAGATAATCATAGGTCCAGCCTGTGTAAGAAAGATAGTGTGATGTGTCACTAGGGGACTTACACTGAAATAGAGTCTTAGTTTGATTTTTTAAGTTTGGTGGTAGTAAGTATTTTACATTAAACAAAAGATGGCTTGGTAGTGGAGAAAAATCAAGATGTTCACATATTGGGTAGTTCAGGGGAGGAATTATCTATCCAACCACCTGCTTATGAATAATCTGTAGGTGCTGGGTGGCATGGTGGCATATGCCTGTACTCCCAGTTCTCAGGAGGCTGAGGAATGAGGATGGCTATGAGTTCAAGACCAGGCTGAACTGCAAAGTGAGTTCAAGGCCAGCCTAACCTACATAGTAAGAGCCTGTCTCAAAAAAAAAGAAAAAAAAAAAAAAGAAAAAAAAAAGTAATCCACAGGTGCCTGAATCACATCCAAATATTTTATTGGTCAAAATATTTATAATATTGATAAATAGGTGGGAAGGGTAGGGTGTTACTTATAAAAATAGTACAAAAAGCAAAGCATGAATCAAGATCCAAAGAAACATCCCAGCAGTTGTCTGTAGCCTTGCAGCTGGAACTTAAAAATAATCACTTTGGGTTACTTACAAGCCAACAAATCCTAGAGCATTTACAAGTCTGTATGTATGCATGGTTTATCTTTACCAGTTTAGTACAGCTTACAAAATAGGGCAGGGATGAGCCCTGAGCAAAGAATCTGTTTTTTACAAAATTAACTGTTTTCCAAAGAAGACAGTATGTGGGAAAAATACTGAAAAAGCTGTGCTCGTCATAGCCGGATTTTGAGAGCCCTGCAGGAGCAGTACATGCCACGTTTCCCCCAGGAAAAGAAACATCTTTGATCTAGTCAATAGGAGTGAAATCCTGCAATGTTTATAGAGTAACACAAGTGAAATATTTACTTTCTATCTGGAAACAAGTGAAGCTAAAAATCAGAAATGATGAACATGCACAGGTCTGTAATCCTAGCACTCTGGGAAGCTGAGGCAGGAGGGTTGAAAGTTTGAGCTCCTCCTGGGCAGTTTAGGAAGAACCTGTCTTAAGGTAAAAGATTAAAAAAAAATTGGAGATGTAGCTCAGTATGAACACCCTGAGTTCAGATCCTAGTAGTACTACAATTAAAAAAAAGCAAGCGAGCAAGAAAAGAAGAAGAAGAAGAAGAAGAAGAAGAAGAAGAAGAAGAAGAAGAAGAAGAGGAAGAGGAAGAGGAAGAACAAGAAGAACAAGAAGAAGAACAAGAAGAAGAAAGAAGAACAACAACAGCAGCAACAAAAATAACAACAATGAATTGCAAATATAATAGTCATTATTAGTAAGGTAGAGTTGGAGTGGAATAATTTCCAGCTCAGCTCATTTGTATCTTGAAGAAAACTGTCTCCAAGTTGACGATGTCTGCCTAAAATCGAAACATAACCATAACGAAAAAGAAAAAGAATAATAAAAAAGGACATTATTACCTGGCTCTGAAAAAAATCAAGGGTTTCACTGGTTTGGTTTATTTTGTTGGGAAAACAGAATAAAACAAAGATTAAAGATGACATGCTAGGGGAAAATGAAATTGTGAATGAGGGAGAAATCATATATGAAAAAGACAGTTGAATATGAAGAAAAAGAATGTTCTGCAATCAAAAATTGCTCACAATATGCCCCAAACACTCTTTTATGGTACCCAGCGATACCTTGGTACTTGTTATTAATTTGTTCTGGGAGATGAAAAATGATGAGGAGGAAGCAATAGATTATTTTTTTGGCTGAAAAGTCAGCAACCAACCCATCAACATGGACAAGTTCTAGCTTGTATGCTGAATACCAAATGATAAGTACTGGGACAAAATTTTCACATCAAAATATGCCAAGTATCCAGTTCAGTGAGTTTCAAAGCAGTTGAGTGCTGCACCCATGACTGTCATGGACAACAGCTTGTATCTACTAGTCACACATATGACCATTAAACAATGTGGAAATACATGTGAACAGTCATGTTCTGTTCTGTAACAAGTATTAAATTTTATTAAATGAATGCATGTATATTTATATTCTAAGCTAAAGTGAGAAGTTTAACAGATAAATTGATTTAAAAATTGTTTTCCTTCATTTAACTATGAAAAATCATAAACAAATTTAATATGTCAACCACCATATCTGAATGAGATAAAAGACTTTAAAATGCACCCTATAGCTGAGTGGTGGTGCGTGCCTGTAATCCCAGCACTCAGGAGGCTGAGGCACGAGAATTGCTCCTGGGCTACATGGTGAGATCTTATTTCAAAAAAGCAATAAAATAAAATAAAACAAAAACAAAACAAGAAAGAATGAAAAGAAAATTGAGGAAAGTTTTAAAATATTTCTGTTTCCACTATCACTGTTCTTAGCTTGAATCTTATCAAAATGGAGTCAGTGGTATGAAAGTATTACCTCTTTGGTGTCAGGAGGGCAGGGAGGCATTCTGAGTTAGGACCTCAACTTCAGCATCTTCCATGCAACACAATAATTTCTTCCAAGACCAGAACTAGCATGGCCATTCAGCTGTGCGGGTGACTCTAATCTGGTTTTCTCTTGCTCCTTCAGGCTGCACTGGAGCATTTCCTGCACCAGTCCGTCAAACTTGTGTGGCCCCATACACTCAAGGGCGAAAACAGAGTAGCCCCAAAGTTAGCCACGATTAGAAATCAACAAGTTGTGGACATGTTGATTTCACACCATGCTACACAGCGTGTTCCCCAGCAGCAGCTTTGCTGTGACCCTAACAGGGGAGGAAGCAATGGCAGAAGTTCTGTGAGCTAACATGAATTGTATGGGTCCTTGGGCTCTTAGTCTATCTGCAGAGGTTTTATGCACTTCTGTCTTAGTTACACCCTCCCACTTGTTGATTACAGATCTGAGGAGCGAACCTCTTGTATATTGTGTGAGCTTAAAAAAAAAAACTATAGAGAACAAAAACCCAAAATGAACTCAAAGCAAACAGAAACATAAAAATGATTTGATTCTACTTCTGTCTTTTCACAATGAAGAGGACCTAATAATGCATCATATTACAAGCTACAGAGCTTCAGTTAAGTAATTTCATCATTATGCAGATTTGATGGAAAGTTTTCCTCCTGCTCCCAGAAGTTGCTAATATTCCATTGGGAGAGATAAATAAAGACAGAGGACCAAGAAGAGAACTGACAAAGGTGAGCTATAGACTGCAGGAATCAATATTTTATAAGGGAAGTGACTATAGTTTCCATTGCAGTGTTGAGTCCCTTTTTGGGATGGCAGTAAAATTCTCATGTACTTGTTAATGTGCTTTTATTGTGGCATATGGTATCTTAGTAGGCACATTTGTGGGAACAGTGAGGCTTGTTGCATAAAAGATCTGAATCACAAGTTATATTTAAATCTTCTCCTTTTTTTTTTTTTCAGAGCCAGGGATTGAACTCAGGCCCTTGCACTTGCCAGGGAAGCACTTATTCCACTGAGCCATCTCCCCAGTCCACTAAATCATTTTTTGGTTGGCTGTAAACACAATATTGAAATATAACAGTGCTCACACTGCCTCCCTAGTTTTGAATCAGAATAGCAAGCTATTATGCAACTAATAACACAGGTAGGAAATGAATACAGTTGATGTTATGGATATCAAGGAAGAAGAATAGAAAATATACCATGATAAGATCAGTCATTAGTTTTCTTGCCTCTTTTGTACATCCTTTAGCACCAAAATTCCTTGACAATTATGTGCCACTCTTCCAGTTTCCTTTAGCTTTCAAGATCATCATGTTTACCCTGCT
Source organism: Ctenomys sociabilis (assembly GCA_004027165.1). Lineage (NCBI taxonomy): Eukaryota > Metazoa > Chordata > Mammalia > Rodentia > Ctenomyidae > Ctenomys > Ctenomys sociabilis. The sequence goes on from PVKA01027301.1 coordinate 25,706, forward strand.
CAGCCAGTATGACACACTGGGCTCCTTAGTTCTAAGGAACTCCTCAGTTATGGTCAAGAATATTCCCCCAAAGACTCTTGTATTCAGCACAGAGCTTTTGTAGAGGTGATTAGATCAGAGGGCACCAGCCTGCCAAGGGGATTAGCTCATTGATGAGTGCATAGCTGACTGTGTTGTGGGGAGTGGGTGCTGGTGGAAGGTGCTAGGTCACTGGGGCATGGCTTTGACTGGCCATCCTGTTTCCAGCTGTGCTCTATGTTTGGATTCCCTTGCTGCTTTCTTTGTTTCTGGATATCATGGGGGCAATCAGTTCTCCTCTCACCACTTCTTTCACTGTGACGTTGTTCCTTAGAACTGGATGACTATGGAGTGACATCTCTGAAATGGCGAGTTGAAATAGTAAACTTTTCACCTTTACATTGTCTACATTAGACAAGACATGGACACACACAGTAGCAACTGAGCAGTTGTGGGTACTTGATGAATGTGGAAGAAATTTTGTGGATCTCATTCTATTTCCTTCTCATTTTTCTTATGATCCCCCATCATCTTCTTCCAGCTCCATGCTTACATATCCAGGGTCTCCCAGTCTGTTTGGGTGAATTCTTTGATCATCTGTCTCAGGGATGCCTTCCCTAGTACCTTTGGTCTATTACAGGTACATTTCCATGTGTGGTTGTTTTTGTTCTTTTGCCTCTAGTTCATCCTCCCGCCCTCTGCAGAGGCACAAATTTGTGTAATTCCACAGCACACAGTCAACAGTAGTGTCGAAGACAGCAGTGGTGTAAACTAAGAACCCTGGCCCATTAAGTCAAGATCGATTGAACAAAAGGCTAGGGCCAAGGCTCTGTGATAGGCACAATCATATGGCAAAGAAATAAGCTTCTACCTTGTTTAAGAAATTATTATTTAGAATTTTTTTGCTCTATCATTCTCAAGTTGTCCATGAAAATATAGTCTAGTCATGCTTATTTATATAGCACCTAGTTAGATTTCTAAAATGAGAGTTTGTCTTCTAAAACAGACATTGAACTTATGTGACTGTCAGTGTAGCTATGTTTGGCAGACCTGTCATTTAAATATTTTCCACTTATTTCTTTTTTTCTTTGTTGAATTTATAACTTTTATCTTTTTAACAACAATTTCCATATTTCCCTTTTGCTTTTTTCTAAAGTGCCTTAGAAATTACATATAATTTCTACACTAGGGTTTTTAATAACTACTTTTAGTATTTTTCTTCAGTGCCTAAAATTAATCATTGCATATTATTTGTGTATAAAACAAGACTTTTAGCATCCTTCTGCTCCACTTCCCCTTATCTTGCCACTTGCTATGTTGAGAGTACCTTGGCTTTTAGTTCTAAATTGTTACATATTTAAAAATCAATGCTTATCGAAACTGGGCTATCAATTTTACTAGTTTCTTTTCTCAGCTCTTAGTTGTCTGCCCTCACTTCTGCTCAGTTCTAGAGTAGTTCCACTCATCCTCTGTTCTATCATAATCCCCTTGGGTGCCAAGGAAGTGTATGCTTGCCTGATCTCATGCCAGGGGATAAGGGAGACTCCCTTCTGCAGCTCTGAAGTCAGTCTGTACTGGATACTTTGTAAATGTTTGTTGACTGAATTTAAACCCCGCTTGCCCACCTCTCTGCATCTCGGTCCTCCTCTAGGTGAGCTCCTTCCTCTTGATGTGGTCTTTCCATGTTACCGGAACTTCAAGAGCTTCTCTCCTGAATGGGGTGCACTATGGTGGGCATCAGAATTGACAGGAACCAAAGTGGAAGTCAGGGCTCAAATGTCTCCTGAAAGTTGTTTGTGCTTCCCTCAGTAGAGTGATGAAAGGTAATTCCCTAGATGTGTGCGTGTTTAGTGAGTGTATTGGGCATGGTTGAGGAGGTGGAGGGGGAGGGCACTTTGGGGGTTCAGCTGTGTACAAGGAGGTATTAACTTGCCAGATGGAAGCACAAGAAATACTTGTCAGAGGTCTCAGATGTGGAAGAATCTTCAGGTATCGTGTGTTTGTTTAGTCATGCAGTGTGGATGTGAGATACAAGGGGAGGTCATTTCACAAAGAGTATTATCCACTGATCTGTCCTGCTATTGTGTCATCCAGAGGGGAAAGCACCACTCCCCATGTGGAGAATATTCTACAAAGTCCTGGATGTGTCACTCAGCAGACCCTTGACCTCTGTGTTGTAACTACATGGTGTTCCATAATGTCAACACTCAGGATACTATTCTGACTCTTTTTCTTCTTTTGTTTCCCAGATAGGTACTTATTGGCCATTATCATGGGCCCTTAACTACCCTGGTTATTATTTGACCAGGAAGCTTATTTTTAACTTTGATTTTTAAAAATCTCTTTAGTTCTGGCCTTATTTCAACTGTCCTGACGCTTCTGACTTGTAGCTTTGTTCCACAAGGCTTAAGAGGATTTCTGGAGTGATCATGTCCTAGAGCTGTTGGATCTATGATAGCAAAATGTCATCAACTGGTGACTTCTACACAGCAGAGATTTCTCATGCTCCTGGAGCCCTGAAATCCACGACCAAGTCACCAGCCAAGGTCCTGCTCTTTGGTTCATAGATGACATCTCCTAGTTGTGTCCTCACATGACCAATAGGGGACAGCATGCTAGGCCTCTTTGTTTTTTTCTGTGTGTCTGTTCTAAGGGCACAAATCCCATCCACAAGAGTCTATCCTGAAGCTCCAGTCATCAGCTACAGGCTTTGCTTCCAAAACTATACCCTTAGTGAGATTTCAACACAAGACAAGGGGACCCAAAGTTTCAGGCCATAGTAAACCCTTTTTGCTTCCCTTTTTCATAGGTGGAAACTTCTAGCAGGGACCAAGGGCAGTGTTGTCATAGGGTAGACAAGTAAAGATGCTCTCCAGGAGCTCTGCACTTTACAGGGTGCCCTTCAGTCACCTTAGTGTGGTGGGGACCATGATGAATTGGATTCAACCAGCACTGGGTTCTCCTGCCCTTCTCTTGCTTTTCCACTGTCTCCCACCTCCACTCGTATCAGAGTCTATCTTGTGCTGTTCTTCTGGAAAACTCAAGAGTGGGAAAGTTAGGGCAGAATTTTACCTCTCACAGTTCTGAAGGCTGGGAAGTCTGTGAGGAAGGTAGTAGTATCTAGTGAGGGCTGCTCTGGGCCTAAGATGACACCTTGTATGCTGTGTCCCCTGCAGGGAGGAGAGATGCAGTGTCCTCACAAGGTGGAAGATTGAAGTGCAAAATGGACAAATCTTCCCTTTTAGAGGGGCATCTAAAGCTGTTTATGAAGGTGGGACCTTCATGGCCTATCACCTCCCAAGGCTTTACTTCTTAATGCCATCCTGTTGGGAACACCCAAAGTTTTGTGAGGACAACTCGAACCACAGCAATTTCTCCCATCCCTTGGACCCTAGGAGAGGACACAGACATAGTTGGGCCTCTGAGGTTTCAGGAAGAAATCCTGATTGTTTTTATTCCTAGCATTTACCAACATTCACTTTCATTACCAGCAAGAGACAGGGAAGAAGAAAGGCATCTGTTGTTCTGGAAGGTGGTTTACTTAGTTACTTTTCTCTCATTGCTGAGAAGAAAGCCAGGTCTGCTCTTCAGGAAGGTGGCTGACTTAATTACTTTTCTCTCCTCATTGAGTCAAAATAGCAGACATACACAATTCAGGAAGGAAAGGTTTATTTAGTTTACAGTTTGGGCAGGTTTCAGTCCATAATCAGCTGTCTTCAAGATAGGGTGGCACGGCACAGGGGCAGCAGTTTAGTTCAGGGAAGTAGAAGACAGCAAAAGCAGAAAGACCCCCCCCCCCAAAGGGGCGGGGAACAAGCTTCTATTCCACCCTTCTGTTGTAGGAAGGCTTGCACCCCTTTGGATGGGTGTGGTGAGGAAACCCTTCTCTTGCATAGTATTAGGCTGTTTCCAAATGAGGATTCTGCCCCCCCCAAACAACTTAGCTAAACTTCTAAACTTCTCAAGTTGGTACAATGTATGAACTATGACAGTGGCTGTATAAGAGAGGGACACAGGGACAGTGGGAGGGATGAGAGGGATGCTTTTTGTCATAGATACATGCTTAGGCCTGCAGTCAACAGCCTTTTCATTGACTAAATTCTTGTCTTTCTCTCTGGTATACCCAGCCTCTGAACTATGTAAAAGATTCAAGCACTTTAAATCTATACTCACATGAGATTTCTCTCAGAGTAGGCTTTTATGAATATTCATGTTGAAGTATTTAGCCTCAGGGTGTGAAATATTAATCTCTTACCTGAGTTTTACATCTAATTCTTTTTCAGTGACACAGAAAAATTAAATGTTACCTGCCACCAGGGGCATCATTAGGATAGGCTCTTTGGATTAAAACTCTGAAAGAGGAACTCATAATCTCCATTTATTTTTCTATCTCCCATCATGCCTCAGGCAAAATTGACAAAGATTTTTACCATTGTTTTTGTTCAACAGCGACTTCTGTCTACCCATATTTGAGAAGCAAATACCATTCATTAGAGGTCAGTTTCTATTGCGGTATAAGCAGTCCAGGTTATTTGTGTTAGCATTTGTTAAGAAGATCCCATGTCTAAGAGTACCGTGCTTACCAACAGAGATTACCATGCAGACAACCTTGGTAGTGAATCAACAGTGAGAACAAGTGCTCTTCATTGAGCAGGAAAATTATGAAATCCCCTTGGATGGTGCCTCTGGTGTGAATGCATTTCTGTTTGTCTTCAGATATTTGGTGGTGAGCATGAGAGTGCAGGTGTGGGTTTTCCTGAAGGGTTGGGGCATCTAAAGAGTGAAGAGGAAAAGACCACTGAAGGATAGTGTTACAAAAAGTATCTTTCTCTTTCCCTTGTGATGAAAATAGTAAGTATTCATTGAATATACGTTAGAAGTAATGCATACAGCGAGAAATACTTCTGAAGCTACTGTCTGGGAAAGTGAATGCTGTCATTTTAGTTTCTTGTATTTTATTCA